>JAKCPI010020824.1:0-28186 GCA_023213315.1 Euborellia annulipes
TGAGAAAATTCATTTTAAAAAACATTAATTTATGAATTTTTTTTTTTTTTTTAATCAAAATCATTAAAGCGAATTGGTTTTTTTTTGCGACCGTAAGAAATAAAACAGGCCGATCTGACGCCTGTTGAAAATATAGAAGGAAGGGACAGACATGTAAAGAACAGGACTGTCAGTCCCAGCTCAGGTAGATCTTAGTCGCCATCCAAGTACCAACAAGATGTGGGCCTCTGAGCAAATAATGTATATTATATATATATATATATATATATATATATATATATATATATATATATATTTTTTAAATATATGACATCGAAGCCGCCGCTCTTATGCATTTGTTTTCAAGGAGATTACATTCGGGAAATAATAAGTAATAGGCTCCCCTTTTATGCAGGAATATTTTATTCGAAAATGATTGGATATATATTCATAGTCGAGAGAGGAAAAAAATACGAAACCACATGTTTTAACTTTGTGATTCCCTTTCTCTTATAGTTTCGAACAATCCCTACTTAGAAGTAAATTGGTATCAGGTGGCCCGGGAAAAAAAAAATAACAAAAGAAAACTAAAACAAGGGATGTTTGAGAGATGTGTGTGAATGTTTTGGGGACTCCCTGGGGTCAACTGCCGACCCCTCTGATCCATTCCGAAAACACACCTGAGTCATGATGTATGGACTGTCGCAATTGATCACAATTCGGACACAATTAGAAAATTGATGTATAATATCATGAAAATTGAGATAAATACACTTTTTATTATTAAATATAAATTGATTATTTACTCATGTATATAAATATATGGTTCATTTATACTTTCTTTTTAACTAATATGAATATATAATTTATATATGGAGAGAAAGTATTGCGATTATATCAAAAATTCGATGTCAAGATTTTTTGATGGAAATACATCTCCTGAGTAAAATAAAGTGGGTCCCGTAAGTTGGTCTGTCTGTGTGTGAAGAAAATGAGCTACTAGGTTGAAATTTTATATTTAAGTTAAGCTAATCTTCCGGATAGTTAAAATAAATTTTTGAATAAAATCGGCCAAAAAGTATTAGTATTTTATTAGAAGTACTTTTTCAGTTTTTTCGAATTTCTCGAAATTTTGCTCGAACGACTTTGATCAAAAATTCAAAAATCAACTAATTTTTAGATGCCCTTTAAAAAGTATATCAGTAAAATTTTTCGTGAAAATTGTTTGAATTACACTTTACTGATGTACTTTTTCTTTCACGTTTTATTCGAATTTCTCAAAATTCATTGGAATAATTTTTATTCAAATTCATAAATCATATATTTTTTAGATACTCTTTAAAATGTATATTCTCAATTTGCTCTCAAAATTGTTTGAAACAAACTTTTACTCTTATACTTCATAGGAAAGAAGAGAAATAAATAGTTGCGAGCACTCCTAGCTCAACGCCATCTATGAAAGTCAAAAAGGGGAAACTAAATATATCTCGACACAAAAAATCTGATGTGACAGCACAGTTTACAGCTTTCGATTACCGAAGGTAAGAGCGACCAGTAACACCAGATTTTTTTTTTGGAGATAATTCAACTTAAATAAGAAGTTTTTTTTAAGAAAAACAAGTTTTAAGTTAAATTATTTTAAAGTGTTTCAAGAGCGCTATTTTTTTTTAAATTTTATTTTTGCTTCTTAAACCATTATAATAAGCAAAATTTAATATTTTTAATTGTTTAAATTTTCATTGAAATTGGAATCTGAGTTCGAACTTCAATCCGCTATTCTCAACTTTTCAATGAAACTTGAAAAACTTTGACCTTTTAAGAAAAAAGATAGCCCCTTTAAAGATTATATTTCTTTATATTCTCCAAAATCCTTTTTGGTGTAAAAGAACATAAAATTTTCCAGATCATTTGATTAAAAAGTAATTTTGCGTTTTAAAGAAATCAACTGATTAAAATCCGCAGTGACCCAATTTAATTCAAGGGATACCATTTAGAGATTTTTTAAAGGGTATGGTAAAATAATTATTTTATTGTATTATAAAATTTATATAAATAATAACTTTAAAAATGAAAAATGATTAATTTAATACTATGGAAATTTTTTAATATAAAAAAAAATAAATAAATAAAAAACGTAACAATCTTTAATAATGTCTAAAAAAAGACACAAACAAAGACAGAGAAAATATACCAAAGAGATATTAAATGATATTTTTTAAATTTTAATATGCATTATTTATATAAATAAAGACATACCTAAGTTGCTTTTAAAAACTCGAATCTTTTATTAAATAAAAAAAAAATAAAAAAATAAGAATAAGATGAGATTATTTAAATATCATAAATAAGTTGAAAAATTAAATTTTAATATTTCTAAGTGGCGCCAAGAATAATTCACCAACAATATATTATATAATAAGATAAATTTATTAAATGTTATAAATTAGGATGGGGGAGGGGGAATTTTTTAATTAAGAGGCATAGGAAAGGAATACTATTTGGTACTAATACCAAGGGGTGGATCGAGAGGTGTTTATCGGGGAGGGGGTAATCTGGGGTGACTGATCGCACAGCGTGCATTTTTTTTCTTAATTTCGGTAATTTAAAGGCGCATTCTGTACTTGTTTGCCAGAATATAAATACAAATCAAATTTTTAAGTATTCATTTTAAAAATTTTACATTAAAAATAAATTTTTTTTTCGAAAAAAAGTATTTTTTTTATTTAATCAATAAATATATTGAAACATATCGCCTAGTGATTTTGATAAATTTTATTTAATTATAATGTTTCAACTTGAGCTAACGGTTGCTAGATTAAATTAGCTATTTAAAGACTAAATTTTCTCTCTCCTGAGAGTAATAAGTCCCCGAGTTAGCAATTTTTTTTTTTTTTTTTTAAGAATATATATATATATTTTTTGTATGATATTTGATCATATCCCTCTTATTATTCTGAGATTATCTTTAAGAAGAGGGAAATATGTGTTTATGATTTATATGATATTTAAATTGTTTTTCTGTTTTGCTTCGTTTATTTTTATATTAGAACTTTCATAAAAAAAAAAGTTGTGAATAGGTTGAAGAGATTAATTTTTCCTTTGACAACTCGTTTAGGGGATCGTGTTGAGCAAAATTTGGGATATATACATTAGAGTGGGTAGAAAAAAGTGAATTGTTTTTTCGAATGTGGAATAACTATAATAACAGTGACGACGTAAGCTTATTCCCAGTGAGGGTGGAGGGGAACTTGCCACTATATAGGGAAGGAACACATATATATAACTCGAGAAACTTTATATTCAAATATATTTACAGTTGTTGTAATATTGTTTAAAATATCTTTATTAATTTTTTTATTATTGCGTCCTTTTCATTTGTTATTCGAATTTTTTTTTTTAATTTCGTCAATTTCTAAGTATAATGCCGGATAAACTTCTTACGTATTGTAGGAGGCAACTACCCATATAGCACAAAATATTGCAGCAATGCTGCAGGAATCTTACAATCTTGCATAATGCCAATTAATATGCAGGAATCTTCCATCAATATTGCAAATCTTGCAAAATATTGGCAATATTGCAGCGGCAATATTCCAAGCTAGGAATATTGCAGCAATATTGTTGCAATATTCCAGCCTATGTCCGCGTTTTTGCAACATTGCAGAAATATTGCATCAATGTTGCTACAATATTGTCAATATTGAACAAGATGGGCAATATTGCTGCAACATTTCAGCAATATTTTGTGCTGCGTATATAGTGAGCACTGAAGCTCACTTTTTTTGATTCGCCCTAAAGTTTGGCAAGCCTTTCTTTCACAAAGTAAAGGAAATCAGCAATTTATGTCAAGTGTATTTTTTTCACTCGTCGATAATTTAAAAATCTGGTGTGACTGGCGCACAGCACACAACTTTCTCTTACCTTCGGTAATCGAAAGTTGTGTTCTGTGCTTGTCACACCAGATTTTTCGTGTCGACACGCATTTAGTTCCCGGCAGTAGGGAATATTTGAATTCAGATGTAAAATTTATAAGTATGGGAAAATATTTATATTTTGTTACCATGGCAACCATTTCCCCTATCTTTCCTATGAAGCACAAGAGTAAAGATTGTGCTTCAGACAATTTTGAGGGCAAAACGAGAATATACATTTGAAAGAGCATCTAAAAATTAATTGATTTTTGAATTTTAATCAAAATCGTTAGAGCGAATTTTGAGAAAATCGAAAAAAACTGAAAAAGTACATCAGTAAAGTACTAGTACTCTTTGGCTGATTTTTGATTAAAAGCTTATTTTTCCGGTCCCGGGAGGGTGTTTAACTTAAATATAAAATTTCAACCCTCGTAGCTCAATTCCTTCATGCTTAAAATTGAACACACACACACACACACACACACAGACACACAGACACACACACAGACAGACAGACCATGTCGCGAAAACCACTTTTTTGGATTCAGAGGACCTCAAAACGTGAAGGTCCATCAAAATCTCGACATCGAATTTTTGGCATGAATCCAATACTTTCTCTCTATATATATATTACATATATACATAGGTAAGAGAAAGTAAAAAAGATTTATCGATCAAGCGGAATCGTGAATCTATTATGATCCTATTTCTTAGACAGTGTCGCGTTTTTAAAAATCAAATTGATGTTTAGTTTTCTTAATAAATAATATTATCAGTCACCAGATGGAGTTTAACACGTGTTAAAAGATTTTTCCTTAAGGAAAAATAGAGAGAAAAAAAAGAAGAATGATGATACCTTAAACAATGTTTAATTTGGGAGATTTGTGTACAATCTGTCAGTAAGATTTCGGCTCTGATTTAAGACAATTGTCGAAAGTAAAAAGACCCTCAAGGTTAGAGGGAATTTGGCTGCAGTGTAAGAGGGGTGTGGTAGTAAATTAAAGTTTGGGTAGGCAATGACCAGGAATGAATACGTCTTGACGGGATGTTTACGGCGTTTCGCCAAGACTCTGCCCACAGACCTGTGAAATTGGAAGACCTTCCTCCCCCCACCCCCGCCCCCTTACCAATTCTTCCTTCTTTTTGTCTTGGCTTCCGACCCTCTCCAAGCTAGGGACTTCTTTTATATATACATATACTATAATCATTAATATGCTGTTCACTGGGAAATATTGGAAATTAGAATCGGATTATATATACGAGTATGTCTAACTATATAACGCCTTCAGTTTTTTGCATTAAGAGACGCCATGAAGTGCATAAATTAGTTTTGAATATAAAAGATGTATAATAGTGAAAGACTTTAATGATGAAATAACGCAGCTAAAAATATTTTCATTTATTTTATTAAATTTAAATTATCAACCGTAAGCTTTAGTTAAAACATTATATAAATGAAAATTTAAAAATTAAATTAAAAATACTAGGTTATAAGTTTCAAAGTTTTATTATAAAAAGATGCTAATACTAAATATTCGGAGAAAACTCTCTAAAAAGAAAAATCTGATTTGAAATTCTATTTTTATTGAAACTATTATTTTTAATTTAATTTTTAAGTTTTTATTTAATATTTCTCCTTTTAGACCATCTTTAAATTCAAGCATTAGAGAAACATCCTAGAGTAGTATATTTGCTTACTTTTGTAAACAATAGGGGTCAATCAGTTGCTTACATAAACATTTTAAAAGTAATTTTTTCATAACCCCCGAACGCGAAATATAATGCTTACGTAAACAAACAGTCATTATTTTGTCATTCAACATTGACTTTTTAATAATGGTTCTATTCCGGAAAATATAATTATATAAAACAATTTTTTACTTTCTCTTACCTATATATAAATATACATAGATCTATATATACGATTTTGATTAAAATTCAAAAATCAATTATTTTTTAGATGTTCTTTAGAACGTATACTCTTATTTTGTCCTCAAAATTGTTTGAAGCACGCTTTACTTTTGTACTTTATAGGAAAGATAGAAGAAATGGTTGCCATGGTAACAAAATATCAAAATTCTCCCATGTTTATAAATTGTATATCTTGAATTTGAATATATCGTCGGAAACTAAATATATCTCGACACAAAAAATCTGACTCTTACCAAAGATAAGAGAAAGTTGTGTGCTGTGAGACCAGTCACACCAGATTTTTTTATGAAAAAATTTGTGTATTGATCTGAAGATGAATCAAAACATCGACTGAGAAGAAGAAATAAGATAAATGAAAAATTACTAACTGCATTCTCTCTTATTGTTTTTGATTGTTGTAACGGAGAATATCAAAACGGGTGGATTTTTTTGACTAATTACTTCTGTTATTTAAAAAGTCAAAAAAAAAAAAAAAAAATTAACTAGGACTCAATTGGTTCCTATTCGATTTCTTTTGTATTTTAAAAATTCATTTTTTTTTTTTTTTTGCTTCATATATTCTTCAAAAAAAAATTTATTTTTCATAAAACTGTTAAATATAAAAAACCCATCTCTTTATAAATAAATATTCTGTATATTGTTGTTTATACTTATACGGTGTGTAAATTGTTAGGGTTGATTGAATGTTTCCATTTTCGTCTAAAAATCAAATGACTCGACCGGAAGTTCCAGTCAAAATAACCGATAAGTTTGTTTTTGAAAACGGCTCGATTATTTCACTGGCTGACTATTGGAATGCAAACGGAACGAGAGTGTTTCCAATCGACCCCCACCCCGACTTTTTTTTTTTTACTTTGTTCTGTTTACAAGTGAGTCGTTTCATTTGGGTTTGTTTACCAGTTTCAAGTGGATCATCCGCAGCTGTTTCGGCTTTTTTTTGTATTTCATAAATTAATGAATTTTTGCTTGTTTTAATTTTGTATATTAATTTGAAAAAACGAAAATATGATCGAAAAAAAGATTGTAACGAAATATGGTGTTTAGTTCTTAAATATTAGTTCAACATAACTAATTAATAGAGTTGTAGAGAGGGTGAGTGCAGCTAGTGATATTTTTTTTTTCATTAATATGTCCACCTTGCTGACATTTTGGTCCTGATTAGAACCATCTTCACAGCTTTCGACATATAAAAATAACTAACAATACAGATAATTTAAATAAATATTTACCATTTAATGATAGTAATAATTGTGAGGTATGATTTTTGGCTGCATAAGTCTTGAAATTTTTATTGACTCCGTCTTGAATAATAATAATAATTTTTATTTGTCTCCATAGGCGTAGACAGAAATTTTTGATGGCGGGGTTCAGGATGATTTCTCCCCCCCCCCCGATTAATAGGGCAGTATAAGGCATCTAATGAAATATATGACTAGCCACTTCGCCCGCCTTCGCTTCCCCCCCCCCCCCTGGATCCCCCTCTCGAGCTGGCTCGGGCCCGCTCTTTCTTAATTAAATGCCAAAAAATTTTTCATTCAACTATATCAGGCATTAAAAAATAGAACTCTCTTAAATTAAAATATATATATGTAAATTACATTTGTACTTGGAGGTACAAATTCTTGCCTTTAAAGACATTGGTTTTCATAAGTTGGCTACTCTGTCAAAAACATAGAAGAAAAGCTAATATCAAGATATAGTATAAAAAGATTGTTAATAGAGAAGAAAATATTTATAATAAAATAATTGTTAATTAACGACTATAAAAACCAATTTGTCTTTTTAGGTAAGATTATAGAATTTATATTATTATTGTAAATAAAATGTTAAATGTTAATTAATTTAATTTTTATAAAAATGTCTTTTTAGATAAATCCGTCTATAGTTGAATTCATACCCATAAATAAAAATCTGGTGTGACTGGCGCACAGCACACAACTTTCTCTTACCCTTCGGTAAGAGAAAGTTGTGCACTGTGCTGGTCACACCAGATTTTTTGTGTCGAGATATATTTAGTTTCCCATAGCACCTTAGTTTCAAACTTGCATTTTAAATGTTGATTGCTTGAAATAAACTATGGTTATTTTTCAAAATTTTAATCTCATATTTGGACATTTTATACACAATATAGATTCGTAAATAAATACAAAATTTCATAAGAATTGAAAAAAAAATTTTAAATGCGTAAAAAGTTCCAAAGGGGACCCCTTTTGAATCGAAATTAACATACAAATCCCTATAGGAAATTAACATTGGTCAAATGCGAAGATAAGGTAGAAAAATTTAAAACGCGTAGAAAGAGAGAAGATAGTTTTGTGAGAGAGAGAGATATGTTTTCTCCGAAAAAAAAAATGGGCGTTTAAATAATAATTGATTTTTAATCTAATAAAAAGAAAAAGATTTAAATTCGGTTACCATGGCAACCATTTATTTCTCCTATCTTTCCTATGAAGCACAAGAGTAAAGTGTGCTTCAAACAATTTTGAGGGCAAAACGAGAATATACATTTGAAAGAGCATCTAAAAAATAATTGATTTTTGAATTTTAATCAAAATCGTTAGAGCGAATTTTGAGAAAATCGAAAAAAACTGAAAAAGTACATCAGTAAAGTACTAGTACTTTTTGGCCGATTTTGATTAAAAGCTTATTTTGTCGGTCCCGGGGGGTGTTTAACTTAAATATAAAATTTCAGCCTCATAGCTCAATTCCTTCATGCTTAAAATTGAACACACACAGACACACACACAGACAGACACACAGACAGACAGACAGACAGACAGACAGACCATGTCGCGAAAACCACTTTTTTGGATTCAGGGGACCTCAAAACGTGAAGATCCATCAAAATCTCGACATCGAATTTTTGACATGAAACCAATACTTTCTCTCTCTATATATTTCATATATAGGTAAGAGAAAGTAATACCATCATTATATATTGGGATCTTTAGCATTTCAATACTCTACCTGGTGGCTTAAATTCGAACTAGCGATTGTAGGATAAACCTTCATATGTTTAACGTGATATAAGGGACAAGAACATTTAAACATCTGATATAATTGTATTATTTAAAAAAAAAAGTTATAACCCACGAGTAAACATTATTGTTAGATTAATAAATAATACATACATACACTAATATATTCACAAATATGAAATTTTCTCCTTATAAAAATAAAAGCAATGTGTATCTACTTTGTGTTTATGGGTGTAAAAGTCATGCATCTAAGCATGAAACAGTTCGATTTCATTATTTTCCAAAAAAAAAGACAGTATAGTGAAAATTATAAATAATTTTATTGTAGAAGAATCAATCTATCAGATTTAGAAGCCTTCTTTTTAATTTTTGCCTCTATCTTTTTCTTGTTTTTCTCTAAAACAATTGTGCTCGAGCAAAGGCGTCTCATATCGTATTTTTTTAAGAGCTGATTTATGTGGTGCACTCCAAACACATTTTTTGTTATTATTATTATAAAATTTGTACAGTTTGTATACTCCTAGATGTATTTTGGAGCATTTTATTTTGAATAATATAAAATTTTATAAAAATCAGAGCCCTTGGGGGGGGGGGGGGCAAATGCCTCCCCCTCCCCCCAATGACGCCACTGCATGAAATTCTTCTCGTAAACTTGTTGTTTGTAAACAGAAAGCAAGAATTTGGTCTGTCATTGAAACTGTCATTACTATTACTCACTTTAAAACATCACCAGGATCAATAATATTGTCTCCACAAATAAAATTTCTATTAGTAAGTGTGGCAGAAGAAAACCTACAAATTTCCTGTACCGTCACACCCATTTTTTATTTTTAATTAAACTTTTTGTCTCATAAAACACGTGTACTTGCGTATCAGCTCAGCCATTCAATCCTACAATGGCTAGTTCATTTTTTGCCACCAGGTGAAGCCACGCCTCTCCCATTGATCCCAATAAAAAAAAAAGTTTTTTTACACAAGTTAGACACTAGGAATAATGGCAAAGGTTGTAATTGTACTCTTTCGAATAGATTAAAACAAAAATCTTGATTTTTATAAAAAATAAAATTTGTTTTGTAAATAAGTTTTTTTTTTTTTTCCTAAAGGTGGGTCTCGAAACCTCGGATTGAGCTGCAGTCAAAAATGTTTGGGAAAGGCTGATCTATATGATATGGTGTTAATTATACATATGAAGAGATATATAATAGTAAGTGGAGTTAGAACAACAGCCTTCCCCATCCCACCCAAAAAAAAAAATCTCAAAATCTCAAAGATCGTCCTTTTGTGGTGAATACCGAAGTGAGACTGGTAGAGTACATACAATAAATGAATAAAATAATTTTTTTTATTAAATATTAAGGGCGTGATGTATATTTTATTTATGAATCCAAATAAAATTCTAAGACACGTTTCAAAGGACCGGTTGGTTGAGTTGCATAAGATAGGCTCCTTTTTTTATTTTTTATTTTTTTATTTACTTTCACATAGCGCATTCCTCTTGCATCATCGATAAATCATCAAGAATTCGTTGAACCGATGAATATCAATTCCGAACAGCACACAAAATGACCATTTGGTGTTTTATGTTCAACTTTCCAACTCCTTAACATTGGTATTGTTTGTTCATTACAATAAAATCACTGAGTAGAAAAAATTCAATATGATTTCCGTGGTATATTTATCTAAGATGTTACTCAGAAGATATGAATTGTATTTTTTAAATGATAATTTAAAAATGAGTATCTATCAAACCCGAGTCACGAGAGGGTGGGGAGGGGGGAGGGTAAATAGCTTTACAGGTAGCGAATATTATTTTTATATTTACTTGGTTATAAGTAACCTCAGAGTTTTTTTTTTTGTATTTCTCTGCTCCTGTTGGCTTGAGCATAAAAATATATTAAAATCTATTCCCTTGGATTTTACAGGAAAATTATTTACGACCCAAAGTCGAGTTCGCAAATAATTAGATGAATATATTTTCACCCAACAAGGAATGTTATTTTTGATCCTAGTAGGTAAGATTTAAAAACTCAATTTCATTCACCTTTTCTATTTTTAAATATTTTTTTTATTTCTTTTTTATGATTCATTGATGATCACGTTTAGCAGATGTTTTAAATCTAAAAAAAAAGATCATTTATTTTATAACGAGATAAAGATCCTTTCTCAGCAGGTGTTGTTGGGCAGAGTTAAATTGCTCCAGGCTTTAAATGCGAGTATTTTTCTATTATAAATGTTTTTATCCTTCCTTGATATCAAAGAAAAAATTTAAATTGAGATAAATGCCTATTTTTAATTTAAACATAAAGTGAATTAAATATAATTCACTCTTATGTTAGAAATGTTTACTTTCTAATCATGGGCGTCCGCAGGATTTTTTGCAGGCAAGTCACTTCCAGATAAGTTTTTTTTTTTTTTTTTTTTTTATAAAAAAAAACATTCACACTTTTTTCTCATTCACACTCACACTCACACACACATTCACACAGTCTTTTCGGCAACTCAGGCCATATAAGACTTTTTACGATATCGTTATTAATAAATATACATATATGGGGTCCAGGCATTCTTATTTAAGCCATTTGGTATCCAATTGGCTTAAATAAAATCATCGGACTGCCTGGGGTCCGAACCCGCGACGTTTGGTATATGAGGTTAGCACGCTAACCTCTACGCCATGCCCCGAGGGCTCCAGATAAGTTAAAAAAAACGTACTTTGATATTAATAATGTTATACATCTCTTAGTATTTAAAACTTTCTCACCGAGGCAAAGTGTGGATGTATAATGAGAAAGGTTTTTTGAATTTTTTTTTGTTTTATACATTTTTTTGTATCATTTTAATTTTCCAGGGGGGGGGGGGGGGGGGCAAGTGCCTGGTTGCCCCTCCCCTGCGGACGCCCATGTTTCTAATGGCTACATTTGTTTATTAATAAATTTATATAGAGAGAAAGTATTGCAATAATGTCAAAGCTTTTTTGACATTTTGATGGAAATACACGTTTTGATTCCAAAATAAAGTAAAATGGTCTGTCTGTCTGGGTGTGATCAAAATAAAGAAGTTGAATTTTGATATGAAAGTCAGGTACTCAATAGATATATAGATCTATATATCTGCCAGAAAGTAAGTAAATTTATCTCCTTAAATAATTTTTATTTTCTTGATAAAATTACAAATTAGACTGGCGTCCGAAACGTCGACAATCAAATAAAAAAAATCTGACAAAAATTGATTTTATTTTTATCAGATTTTGTTTTTCCTGGCTGCCATCCAGTCTCCATATTACAAATTAGAACCTAAGTACCTTCTACACAGTAGCAAATTATTTTGAAAAATTCCCGGGGCGTCAAACAGAGAGATCAAAGGGTTGGTGGCCTACTGCAAAAAAGTATAGCGATGTTTCGAAACTAGAGAACTCGGATTCGATTTCCGGGAGCCAGGAAGTATTTGGTCTACCAGCAATATAAATCTCACATTTAATTAGTTAAATTGTTTATTATATAAACAACAGGAAGTCAAATGTTGTAGAAACAAATAGATAAGTTTTAAACATTCACTTGTAACAAGTAGGCCTATATATGTTAATTACAAAGTAAAGTGATTTTAAAAAAAAATTCATATCAATCTGAAGAGATTATAAATAAAGGGGCGGCAAAATGGATGTCTTTTTACTTTCTCTTACCTCTATGTATGTTAATATATAATTAGAGAGAGAATGTATTGGAGTCATGTCAAAAAGCAAAGCACAGTACACAACTCTCTCTTGCCGAAGGGTAAGAGAAAGTTGTGTGCTGTGCGACTAGCCACACCAGAGTTTGACGTGACAACGTCTTACAAATCATGTGTCTATAGAGGCAGGTTAGAGGGGCATGCACGAAAAAGTTTATCGGCTTTAATTACTCTTCTGTCTTAAGAGATATAATTATGGGAAATATACGGTTAGAAAGAATGAGTTTTCAGCTAAAGATTTCACCATTTATTTTTTTCCTACCATTTTATTTTACCGTGCGGTAAATTCTATTTTTAAAGTTTAAACCCCTGTAGATTCCGAAAGGCTAATCAGATCAGACTAAATGGGATGTCATTTGGTGCAGAAAGAAAACCTCTAATAGAATAAATAAAAAAATCCCGAGTAATTAACTCCAAAATTAGTTTTTTTCTCGAAAAACCTCATTTTTTAAGCAAAAAAATATTGAAAAATAGCCGAACGCCTAGCTACTTGACAGTAAAAGCTACATTAAATCTAAATATAGTTTTAGAAAGAGTGGTCCAATGCCCAGAGGTAATTTTTTCATTTTTTTGCTATGACGTCATTTTACCGCATGAGAGCACTCGGCGGGATTTCGTTTTTCGAAATTTTAAACCCCTGTAGATTCCGAACGGCTAATCAGATCAGACTAAATGGGATGTCATTTGGTGCAGAGAGAAAACCTCTAATAGAATAAATAAAAAAATCCCGAGTAATTAACTCCAAAATTAGTTTTTTTCTCGAAAAACCTCATTTTTTAGGCAAAAAAATATCGAAAAATAGCCCTATTTATGTAACGCCTAGCTACTTGACCGTAAAAGCTACATTAAATCTAAATATAGTTTTAGAAAGAGTGGTCCAATGCCCAGAGGTAATTTTTTCATTTTTTTGCTATGACGTCATTTTACCGCATGAGAGCACTCGGTGGGATTTTTTATTTATAAATTGATTCTTAATCTTCGAGGTTTAATCTATCTCCCAGAAGGGTAACTAAATGATCCATTCATGAACAATAATATTGTACATTTAGTCATTTATACTCTCCATCTAAAATTATCATATTCATTTATCCAAAAACCAAAAAATTCGTGCCGATATAATAAAAATTTATGGCTAGAAAAAAAAGGGCTGCCCTTTTGATATATTCATATTTATTTATAAGTATTGAATTAGTAGAGGTCAATATTTTTAATTTTGTGAAAAGATAGACAGAGCAAAGACTGAGGATGCACGGCTGACCGCCTTCAACTTCAATAGTAAGAAGCCAAGACCCAAGCATTCCCATTTTTCTGTCTATCTACGATAATACCATGGGGAACATAAACATTTGCACCCTGAGCCATTTGAAAGACGCCTACTGTTAGGCAGCCCAATTGACTCACCACTACATATGCAGTGTCTGTGTGAATTTACCTGAGATAGGGGTTCTGAGCAATTTTTATATATATATATATATATATATATATATATATATATATATATATATATTGAAGCTTAATGAGTGATGCCGAGAGAAATGTAGACCGAAACTCCTCAAACGCTAATTTTTCGGCAAGGGTGCAGGATGGGGAAAAACAAAATAAAATTATTTATAATTTTCCCCAAATGAGTTTATTATCCTGATATTTCGAAGGCACAAAAGGCTCTTCTTCTTCAGAGGAAGCTGAAAATAATTACAATGTTACCAAAATATTTTTTTACAATAGTTTAACATAAAAGGCATTGTTATACCTCATTTAACACTCTGCTAACATTATAATGACAGCCAAGATTTTTTGCATAAACAAAGCCATTTGACCTCGGTTACTCGAGTGGACATTCTGATTAGATAATTTTATTACAATTTTATTTATTCTTTCTTTTTTTCAAATTAAATGTATTAATATAACATTAGTTTAAATCTATTTAAATCCAGGCTTTATTAGTTTATTCAACCTTTAGTCAATTATTTTTTATTTTTCTTCTTTCTTTTTTCTTAAACTAATAATCAATACATTTTTTATATGCACAAAATTCATTTAGGCCTATTTATTTTTTACATTAATAAAATTTTAATTTTATTAGAAATATCAGGACATAGGAAAAAACACTATTGTTTAACAAAAACAAAAACAAAAACGAGATGCTGGCTGAAGGGGAAAGCTATTTATGCGTTAAAAGAATTTTATATTCACCCATTAAGTTATTTGTGTCCATTCTAAAATTCACTGCCCTTTTAATATTAAGGTGGATGTAGCAAGATTCTTTGAAATATCTTTTGTACCAGTTTTCTTCTCTACAGAGAATTTTAACTGTATCCACATCAAAATTGAAATTGTGGCTCAAATCTTGCGCATGTTGTTGTAGGGCTGTAATATTGTTAGTTTGGTAAAACTAACTAAAACTAACTAAAAATATATTTTAACAGCTTACGTTTCGGCTTTGATCAAAGCCATCCTCGGATGACCACTAACAGCTCCGAGGATGACTTTGACCAAAGCCGAAACCTAAGCTGTTTTATTTTTTAAAGAAAAAATTCTGGCTTCGTTTTTTCTAACTTTCATTCCTGAAGAAAAATATTTTTCTCAAATCTTATTTTCACGCCCTAGGGGGTGCCTAACTTGAATAAAAAATTTCAACCTCCTAGCTCAATTCCTTCATGCTTTAAATTGAACCCAAACAGACACACAGACAGAGACCAAGTCGAGAAAACCACTTTTTGGATTCAGGGGACCTCAAAACGTGTATATCCATCAAAGTCTCGACATCGAATTTTTGACATGAATCCAATACTTTCTCTCTATATATATATTACATATATACATAGGTAAGAGAAAGTAAAATAAATATCTTTGTGCATTATAGGGGATGGGGCATTAACCCCCCTCCCCCTGGCATACCCCCCTTTAAAGAAATGCGAGCCTTCACCGCGAATTACTCTCAAAATAATTTGAATACATTTATAAAAAATTATTTTAATTTTTATTTTATTTTGAAATTATTTTATATTAATTTTCAACCTTTAATCCACCCCTGAGTAAAAGCATATTAAGGAAATTTGATTAACAAAAATATAAAAGAATATAATTGTAAATAATGGTGACTTAAGAAAAGATAAAAAAAAACCTAATTTTTTTTCAATGACACCTGCACTCCCCTCCCCTCCCCCTTATATTCACCCTCTACCCTTAGTGAAATACAAATATTTAATTTCATATTCAAAAGAATCGTTTTTCGCAGTCAAATTATTTGTTTCTATCACTTTCTTTTTTCAACGATAAAATGCATAATAATTACCTTTAATAAGACGCTCAAGAGGGTGTGTTGGCTGACGGTGTCGTCAGGGTGGGTTGCACTACACTGCACTATATTAATTATTCACTTTAAAAATAACAGAGCAGCTCGGCGCGCCTGCCGCCAGGCCACCAGATCGACTGAACGAGAGATTCGACTCTCTTATCTCTTTGTAAAGGAATAAAAAGATGAAAATAACAATTCCCTTTTTATTAGAAGTAAAAAAATACTTTTTGCTCTAATCTAACTATATTTAGAGATGGAAAAAAATCTCAACAAGTGATTTGGAATATTCCAAGGCCTTTCTTAAATAATCAACCCTTCATCCCCCCTAATAAAAATAATAATCAACGTTATTTTTTGATTGTTTTCTATTTATTTTGTTTCGATTTAGCTAAAAAAAAACAAATAAAAAAAAAACATTTTTTTCAATTTTTCAATCCCTAATCCAATCTTTTTTTTTCACATTAAATAGTAGATGGAAAATATTATTTGTAGTTATTAAGAATATATATATTTTTGGGTCTAGGAGTTCTTATTTGAGCCAAAAATAATTAACATTGCTATCGCCTTCGGCGTATCGTATGATCCCCCCCCCCACACACACACATTTAATAAAATAATACAAAAACAAACATTTGTAATACTATAAAATATAAATTTCTATAAAAATATTTTTTTTATTTATCAATATTAATTAATTAAAAACTCCGTCCCAGAATCTTCTAAATTATTTTATTATTTTATTTATAAAACTAGCAATCATTTGGAAAATTGATCATGGTGGCCAATATTCGCGCCTCCCCTTAGACTAGTCCGCGCCTCCCTAGGGAGCCGCGCCCCACAGTTTGGAAAACGCTGATTTAAAGTATGTCGTAATTATAAATAATACTAGTCGCAAAGCCCGCCTTCGGCGGGCTTTCCGCTTAGCCAGGGGGCTACGCCCCTGGACCCCTTGCTCGCCTTCGGCGAGCAAGTTTATTTCCAATTTGGGATATTTCTTGTTGCAATGCAAGTGTTAAGATGTTAAGGAAGGATCTTATATTCAAGCGAGGCGAGGGTACCGATTGGGAACAGCACAAAAGGGTCTGTTTATGACTGTTTAAAGGGTCAGTCACCTGCTTCCTCTCTTCGTTATTCAACTGCTGCTTAGCCCCCACCCCAGCCCATAGTCAGGGAGGAAGCTGGTTCACACAGCACATAGGACGCTCTCTAATTTCTAGCCAACTTGTTGATTTTGTGTTCCCATATAGAAGAAATTTGATTATAATTAATTTTCCAAAACATTTAAGAGATTCAAATTATTACTACGTTACTCCCAGAGCCATGTATTATAGGTGTACTTAATTTCAAATGGATTCATTGAAAATTGTGGATTTCTATAGAACATATACATATATATTTACATACATACATACATTTTTCCATTTCATTTTTATATTCCATTTCATTTTTATATATATACAATTAAATATTTATCAATTCATATATCCGAAAAAATAAGGGTGTGCCGCCGGGAGTCGACCAGGCCCGATGGCGAGGCCCTGGCTCGACTCCCGGCGGCCACCCTTATTTTTTCGGATATATGAATTGATAAATATTTAATTGTATAAATTTCGCGGCTCATATACGCGATATATATAATATCTTAAATATTATATATAATTTCTTATTTATTAATTTATATATATAGAAGATAGATAGATAAGTTAAAAGCCTAAGATGCCGAAAAGACATAAAGACGTTTTTGTCGCACAAATAAACAAAGATAATTCAAATTTAATCTTAAACAGATAATTAATGTGAAATCAATTAAGATTTAAATACAGTAGGCTATAAATTATATTAATTATATTTAGAAATTACTATAAATTGAAAGGAGTCCGTATGTTTTGCATTAAAATCTCACAAAAATAAATTTCAAATAAAAAAAAAATACTGCAACAAATTTTATAAATCTTACCAACCTTACAAAAATTTAAACAAAGAATCACTAATTTAATTTAAAATAGAGGAACGGAGCATGGACTACCCGAAGGCGAACTACACTGATAATAAAGATAATAATACATCTAAATGTTTTTTGTGGATTTGAATATTTTCCCTATATTTATTTATGAGATACTCTCGTTCACCAAATTAAAATCCAAAATCTAATGATGGGATGTTTAAGGGAAATTTTAAATCCCGTTATGGATTTTTTTTCTTAACTAATGCAACGCTTGATCTGTATTTTATGATGACAAAAAGAGGCTTGTGAAATAAAAAAAGTAAGCAGTGAAAACTAACGAATTCATTCAAGGACATCTAATGATTGCGATAGGAGTAATATTATTAATAACAGGTTGACTATCAATCAAGTAATAATGATAAGACGATGAGCCGAAAATTATAAACAAAGAATGAATGAAAATTAAAGATCAGAGTTAAAGAGTTAGGATATTAACGGAATTAAATTGTATAACGTTATCTTAGAAAGAGAAAGAGAGATCAATGAAAAAAAAAAAAACTAATTATATGTTTGTTCTTCTACTTTAACATTGCTGATTGTTTTTTTTTTCTTTGGATTTGGAGTTTCTCTTCAAAGGGGAGAATGGCTGTACCGTTGCCACCAAAAAAACAATGTCATGAATAGTTCGAATGATGGAATGAGTTTTGACTCCTTTTTAAGGACAATTCGGGGTTGGTATAATAATTTTATCCTTTATTTGAGGTGAACATGTAGTTGACGAAAATAAGAGAATTAATACTACTTCTAACCCTGAAGAAGTTGCCTATTAAGAGGTGGGGAAATGATCAGAAATGATATTCAGGGCCGCATAAAGGTTTGTCGACTAGGGTCCGACCGAAACAAGATTTTCAGCCGAAACCGAAACCGAATATTCGGCCTCAACCTTAGTTTCGGCCGAAACCGTAACCGAAACCGAAACTTGCATTTCCTATAAAAATTTTTTTTCATTTTACTTTTTTTTTTTTTTTTTTTTTGAATTTTTTTTCCCTCCCGTGAAAATCATTTTACCTTTTTTTAGGGAGACTAAAATTTTTTTCTCCTTCAAGAGCAAATTATTTGACCTTTTTTTTTTTTTTGCATGCGAGTCTCATCCCATTTTTTCAGACTCTGGTTACGGCCGGCCGAAAGGTTCGGCCACTTTTTGGCCGAAACCGAAACTACGGCCGAAACCATGATTTTTGGCCGAAACCGTAACCGAAACCGAATATTCGGTCGGTTCCTATTGTCGACATTGGGGTAATACTTGTCCAGAAAAAAATAACTATTTGAAATTAATACCACTACGAAATGATTGCCATGGTACAGTGGCGAAGCGAGGCGGGGGGGGGGGCAAAGGGAGCATCATGCCCCGGGCGCTACTCACAAAGGGGCGCCAAATGGTCAGCAAAACAAAAAAATTGCTGGATAATTTTTATTTTTATTATAATTGATTTCTGGAAAATATATTTTAAATTTAGTGCCAGTGTAATATAATCATTTTGTATATTTTAGATATAATATTATATGGTTTTCGAATGGGGGGGGGGCGCTAAAAAAGTATTGTGCCCCGGGCGCTAGTTAAGCTCGCTACGCCACTGCCATGGTAACAAAATATAAATATTTTTCTGTTTATAAATTTTACATCTTGAATTCAAATGTAGGCCTACCGTAAGTTACTATTGGAAATTAAATATGTGACGACACAAAAAATCTGGTGTGGCAAGCACAGGACACAATTTTCTCTTACCAAAGGTAAGAAAAAGTTGTGTGCTGTGCGACCAATCACACCAGATTTTTTTAAAAGTAGGAGATGCAAATATTTAATAAATAACTGGGATTATTTTAAATCAATGGATAATATTTTGACGTGACAACGTCTTACAAATCATGTGTCTATAGAGGCAGGTTAGAGGGGCATGCACGAAAAAGTTTATCGGCTTTAATAACTCTTCTATCTTAAGAGATATAATTATGGGAAATATACGGTTAGAAAGAATGAGTTTTCAGCTAAAGATTTCATCATTTATTTTTTTCCTACCATTTTATTTTACCGTGCTGCGGTAAATTCTAATTTGAAAGTTTAAACCCCTGTAGATTCCGAACGGCTAATCAGATCAGACTAAATGGGATGTCATTTGGTGCAGAAAGAAAACCTCTAATAGAATAAATAAAAAAATCCCGAGTAATTAACTCGAAAATTAGTTTTTTTCTCGAAAAACCTCATTTTTTAAGCAAAAAAATATTGAAAAATAGCCCGAACGCCTAGCTACTTGACAGTAAAAGCTACATTAAATCTAAATATAGTTTTAGAAAGAGTGGTCCAATGCCCAGAGGTAATTTTTTCATTTTTTTGATATGACGTCATTTTACCGCATGAGAGCACTCGGCGGGATTTCGTTTTTCGAAATTTTAAACCCCTGTAGATTCCGAACGGCTAATCAGATCTGACTAAATGAGATGTCATTTGGTGCAGAAAGATAACCTCTAATAGAATAAATAAAAAAATCCCCAGTAATTAACTCCAAAATTAGTTTTTTTCTCGAAAAACCTCATTTTTTAGGCAAAAAAATATCGAAAAATAGCCCTATTTATGTAACGCCTAGCTACTTGACCATAAAAGCTACATTAAATCTAAATATAGTTTTAGAAAGAGTGGTCCAATGCCCAGAGGTAATTTTTTCATTTTTTTGATATGACGTCATTTTACCGCATGAGAGCACTCGGCGGGATTTCGTTTTTCGAAATTTTAAACGCCTGTAGATTCCGAACGGCTAATCAGATCAGACTAAATGGGATGTCATTTGGTGCAGAGAGAAAACCTCTAATAGAATAAATAAAAAAATTCCCAGTAATTAACTCCAAAATTAGTTTTTTTCTCGAAAAACCTCATTTTTTAGGCAAAAAAATATCGAAAAATAGCCCTATTTATGTAACGCCTAGCTACTTGACCGTAAAAGCTACATTAAATCTAAATATAGTTTTAGAAAGAGTGGTCCAATGCCCAGAGGTAATTTTTTCATTTTTTTGATATGACGTAATTTTACCGCATGAGAGCACTCGGCGGGATTTCGTTTTTCGAAATTTTAAACCCCTGTAGATTCCGAACGGCTAATCAGATCAGACTAAATGAGATGTCATTTGGTGCAGAAAGATAACCTCTAATAGAATAAATAAAAAATCTCCAGTAATTAACGCTAAAATTAGTTTTTTTCTCGAAAAACCTCATTTTTTAAGCATAAGTCGCCTTTAATGGATAAAAAAAAGCCACCTCTGTCATATATTGTTTCAATGAAAATGTTTGAACATGTTTATTTATGAAAACAAACTACTAGTAAAAAAAAAACAATACTTTCTCTCTTTATATTTCAATATAGGTAAGAGAAAAAAATTTTTTTTTGAAGTCAAGCAAAAGACGTTGTCACGTTAAAAAGCCACCGGCTGTGTAGAAGACACAGCCAACACCTAATTTTTTTTATTAAAATTTGAATGATTTATTTTAATTATACTAAATTGTATTATATGAGATCCAACTCTTGAAAAAAAGGCAAGTAACCACTTATACATCAAATTGAATTTATTTAAAACACCAATAGTTCTTTTCTAAATATTTTTACCCTTAAATAACCCTATCAATTTATTAAATCCTTGCGTTATTTTTTGAATATTTTCAATTATTTGCTAAAGAAATAAATTAGAAAATTAGAATCTTAAGTGATAGGTACCTAATTCAAAGTTTTATATATTTTGTTAACACAGACACACAACTTCCGAATCCCATTTAAAAAGACATAGGGGCCTCATTACATACATTTCCGTAGAAATTCTAACATCTGATTTTTTTGCTATACTTTCCCCAAACAAATACTAAGAGATATATTGCATAGATAGATTATATAGTTAAGTGAAATTGATTGAATTGATATACATCGTCAATTTATATATTTCTTTTTTTTTTAATCATGGTAGCACCCCATCCTCTGCCCACATCTGGATATTATTATACTGCATATGCAAATATAAACTGGAAAATTTTTTATAAAAAACAAATTCATCTATGTTGGTCACATACCAATAAACGTTATTTTCATTTATGTTTACGTTTAGATAAATAGGCCTGATTCTAGTCATAGAGTTAATAATTTTTTAAATTACATGTTTACGGCAAAATTTCTTAAGTCTCGCCTCAGGCAAAAATAGAAAACTCGATATTTAGGTTAATAATTTTTTCATATGAGGAAATGGATATTGTTATTTTACCTTATCAAAATAACATATCATTCTTTAAATGTATAAACAAAAAATATATGTAAATGAGTGAGGGAAAAGGGGAGAGGTAAATGTAGAGGAAGAATATCAATTTCTAAAGCATGTTCAGAAAGATTTTAAAAATCTTTTGGTATTTTCAGGTATGCATATTAATCTCTTTGAAAATAAAGACCACAGGTGGCCTTTAGTTAAAGGGAAAGATGGGTGCTCAGGAATTCATTATAAATCATCTTGTAATCATCAAATTAAATTAATTTTACATTTCCTCCTTCGTTTAAGATCAGAAGCTAATAATAAATTTGTAATATTCATAAATATACTAGAATCATAAATTAACATAAAAAAACTCGTTTATCCTGCTTTTCATGATAGGAAATGAATAGAAAAATTCATTAAAATGTTTTCTAGAAACTAATTTCAATTCATTTTAATTAATTTTTTTAATACTAAGATTATCAAAAGTAATTAAATGACAAATTCGGGAATGAATATGAAAATTAGTCGATCCGGTTTTCATCAGCGATCAATTCTATTCACAATTTACTAAACATATCAATCAATTGACTTCAAATCTTATGGCTGTAGAGAATCAAACAGAATTTGAAGGATGTTACAGCCAGGAAATTAAATAAAAAGTTTATTTAATTTTTTATACACCGACGTTTCGGCCGACATGACTTTCATCAGGGCAAATATTGTTATGACTTGAGGAAGGTCGTGATTTGCGGCCGACACGTCGGCAAATAAAAAATTAAATAATCTATTTGTTGAATTTCCTGGCTGTAACGTCCTTCAAATCCTGATTTAATTGATTAATTAATATAAGAGTGTTCCTTAATAAATTAAAGATATTATTTTTTGTTTATATTTAATTCAGAGGTCTAATTGATCACCACCCGGTGTTGTAAAGAAAATAATTTTCCACACCCACTTAAGATCTGATGTTTAATCAATCAATCTAGGCCAATATCATTTTTGAGTTACCATGGGCAAAAAAAAGGTTGTGTGCTGGGTGTCCAGCAACAGATTTTTTTTCGTTTAAGATCTTATTCGACATCTAGCCCACGTTCCTAAATATTTCAATTGATTGGTAGCCTATCCAAATGAATGATTACTATCTTAGAATGAAAAGAAATTTCATACATTGTATACATCCCCGCCAGGCATTGTTAAATCCTTTAAATATCAATATTTTGCAATCTATTCAACTTTCTATTTAAACATGTACAAATTTGGATGTATGTAATTTTTATTAAATCACCATATGGAAGAAATATAATTTTTTTTCAGATGAACTGATTCTTAAAATATATTGAATGAATTCATTATATTTGATGTTTGTAAAAAAAAAGACAACAATACACGCGAAGTCATTAATGAGCCATTAAAAAAAAAATTCATAATAAAAGTCCAGGTGCTGGGAACATTTTCAAAACCTCTTTATAAATTTTTTGTCGCATTTTGTTGACCTTTTATTTTTTTTTTTTATCATTAATATCTGAGATGTTGGTTCATTAATGACTCATTATTTATTGTTTGCTTTTTAAATGCGTGTGATTTGAATATTATTAGTAAAGTGCAAATGACCTCGAGATCTCTCTTCCTTTAACATCTTCATTCCATATTTTGATTTAAATCCTGTAATTACAGCCTTATGGTTTAGGGGTATATTCAAGTGTGCGTGGTACAAAGTGGGACCGGAAGTCTTCAAAATTCAAAATTAAATAAAATTAAAATAATACAATAAAAAAATCTGGTGGAACTGGTCACAGAGCATACAAATTTCTCAGACCTTGGGTAATTTTGAAAGTTGTGTTCTGTGCTTGTCACACCAATATTTGTGTCTACATATATTTAGTTTCTTACAATATGATTTGGTTAATTAGAATTCAAGTTATAAAATTTATAAACTTTTTTTTAAATTTCTATTTAGACCACATCCCTATTTATTGTTTACTGCTTATACATACTGCTTTACTGCTTAGTGTTACGTGCCAGGACGTTTACCGAACTTAAATATCAAATCTCTTTTCCTTCTTGAAATATTTTGTTCCAAGATATAGACATAGACAGCCAGACCATTTTGCGGGTCCCACTTTTTTTTAACTTAGAGGGCCTAAAAACCTGTATTTCAAGCAAAATCTCGTCATAGAGTTTTTGGCATGAATGCAATACTTTCTCTCTATATATTAATATATGTAAGTAAGAGAAAGTAAAAACGCTTTTATTTAAAAATGAAATTAAAATAATAATAAATAAAATCACGAGCATGTTTATAGGTTGAGAGTTTAAAATTTTTTAAAATATCTTAACAAATACAGTGTTATGACCTTTCTTTTTGCGTTATGTTTTGCATGGCGAGTTTTTAATTTGACTCAGCTACCAAGGTCTTCGTCTTGGTCTTGGTTTTGGTGCCTGGCTTCCTCTAGGGAACAGTCAGTTTAATGACAGACAGACAACAACATTCATCAACCTCTCCTCAATTCTAGGTCAACAATTATAACGTTTTATTTGAATATGTCAACAATTATGGCTTATTTGAATAAGTATTAATATTTATAATTTCAGTGAGTTTCTTCTATCATCGAATATATAGAGCAATACAAAATAATTTTATAAAATCTAAATTGATTTTAATAGGGTAAAGTCGGGACAGACGCCGCACTTTTTTTGTTAATTTGTCATAAATTTTAGAGCCTTCAAAATACTAAACCAACCGTAACAACTTATATTTTGAACCTTTGAGCAACCAAAATTAGTACAAAATAATTTATCTAATTGTTTTTAAAGTGAAATTTGTATGTATTTCTAAAACATGTTTTTTTACAACTATTTTTAGGGGTGGGTCAGATGCCGCAGTGGGGTGGGACAGATGGCTTATGGGAGAATAAGCTAAAACGGGCTAGTGAAATACGGAAACAAAAAATTTATTACATCTTATTCAATAGCCTACATGAAATGGAAAGAAAAACCCTTGCTACTGAAAGATTTTCTGCTTTACGAACGCTGAGTGTTGGATTTCTGTCCATAAAGGAACGAAACCAGTCACGACGAGCTTTTCCCTGTCCATATTGAATTTTTTCGGTAGTTTCATTTCAGTAGCAATTTTAAACGAAGGTTCTCTAACATGAATTGGCGTAGGTGAGAACCTACATTCTTGAAGTATTTTTATGTGGTCAACAATTTTTTTTTTCAGTCTCTACTCCTAAGTAGGATTGAGGTCCGCAACCTGATTTCTTAAAGTTATTGTCTGTCATTAAAGTGTATTGTTTGTCATTCTCCTTCTGATTGTTCGTTCTGGAACTCCTGTTTTTCGAGCTGCCTCACGTATAGCATAATTGTCTTCTTTAATGAGCTTTACAGCTTCTAGAAGATCACTTTCACCCCATTGTCCTCTATTTGAGATCCTAACTCTTGTTCGGGGCATTTCCTGAAATACAACGACTGACTTTAGTGCATAATCAACCTTGACCTAATAAAATAACAAGTCCCAAACAGAGAATATCAGCTCAGGTAGTTATTGTTTGTTTGCGGCATCTGTCCCACAACCTAAATGCGGCGTCTGTCCCGAGGCGCGGGGTAAGATGCCGCAGCGCCATTTTGTATCAGGCGAACGGCAGAGAACCGGGACGCGTGCATTATCATACTCTACAACTACCTAGCCTACAGTTACAACCTACGTTTGGATGAAATATTCTAATATAAGGCTTAAAATACCACTATGAAAATATGCTGGAATAATTTTTGAGGGTTATCTTACAGTTTGCAGTGAAGAAAACTCAAATAACTATGACAAAACTTATAATACAACAACAGAAACACGAATGACACTTCTTAATAGACCAAGTTAATGGCCCAACTGATTAGTTTCACTGTCGGAGCCCTAGTGTCGCTGCAGTGACTACTGCGGCATCTGTCCGGCCGCGGCATCTGTCCCGACTTTACCCTAGTCTATATCAGAAATAATAATCGCGTAAGGAGCGATTTAAAAGGAATTCAAGAAACTATTTAATAATAAATAAATATTTAACAAAACTGTATGTTTTTAAACATAAATAAATAGCCCTGAAACTATACTTTTACAAATACACCTATTCATACGCTATAAATAGTTAGATAACAGGCCTATACAATAACAATATTAATATACGGTATAACTTGTGATTATCTTCTACTAACATGCCAAATTTATGTTCATGAGTCACGAATGTAAAGGGGTTTAAACTTGAGGACACTTTGGGCTATTTGGGATACGGGGCCCGGTATAGTCCAGATATTCTATAATGGCGATAAATATGGATGCTTAGAGGACTATAGATCGGATATCTAAAGGGTTAAACTGAAATATAATTAAGAAGATAGTCTATTAATAGGGAAATAATAAATTTTAATTCACTGTCACTTGCTCCACTTGGACCTAAGCTTTAACTTGTGTAGGTTATAAGTAAATCCCGCACCGCAAAATAGGTTCGTAACTACCGAATATGATGTTATATCATACTATCATAGTTAACATTTGTATCGAGGATATGGCAACTATTAAAATCAAACGGAAAAATAAAGAATCAGGTATGACTGGTCACACCAGATTTTTTTATGTCGAGGTATATTTAGTTTCCACAGATATATTAGAATTCAAGTTGTAAAATTTATAACATTCTCTCTATATATATTAACATATACCCTAGTATAGTTGTAAGAGAAAGTAAAAAATAAATTTGGGGTGAGAAACGCGATCTAAAATATTTAATGTCATTATTTATGTATTTAAGGTAAAACTCGAAAAGGAATTTGAGAACCGAAAAATTTCTTATCGAGTGTCTAGGTTACCTTGAGGGTTAAATAATTTAAAAGCAGCATGTTAACGTCGCTGTTAAAAATTTGTTTAGAGAATAGCATATTTTAACGCAGAATGTTTTTACATTACTTTTTAACGCGCATTTGTTGATTTTAAATTTTAACATCTGTTTTTAGAGAATAGACCTGTATACCTGGTATGTGTTTTAAAGTATGTTATATCGATGGCTAACGGGGGACGTTTAACGCGCTAATTCCTCGGGGTCACCCACTCGAGTTTTTTCAATATTTTTTATTTTATTTTATATTTATTTCGGCATCTGAGGCTATTTAGTATATTTGAATTGATTGGTAGCCTATTCAATTGAAATAAATTTTTGTCGCATGAGACGGGATGCAAACCCCTGAACCCTGGAACAAAAGGCAGAAACTTTATCACCCCAAGGGATATATTTTATTTTAAATTGACAAATATTCCAACAATTAAGTAAAACAATTATAATTGTTTTGTTAGATTTCTCTGTGAAAAATATAATAAATTTTGTTTGTTTTATTCTTTAAACATAAATAAATTGAATAGAGAAAATTTTTATGACCTTAAAACAAATTTCGATTTCTCTATGAGGGCGCCCTTGCATCTCATAGAATTTCACTTAAATTTCACCTTATTGAACCTTAAACTTTGCACACTTCAATGTGTAGAAATTATTCAATAAATTATAAAACACTTCAATTTTCGAAAATTTATTTTTGTCAAAGGAAGGCAATAGACTTTTTTTCTTAAGGAAATTAATATTAATGGTATAGAAAGAATTTTGAAAAAAAATATATATATTTGAGTCATGACTGGTTAATCTGGGTAAATACCTTCCAAAAAAAATCTATACCAACACGTTATTATCAAATTAAAAAAAGTTGTTTTTGTTACATAAACTAAATTGTTTTATTATTATGTATCTAGAAAAAAAATATTTATGACCAGATCAGGTATTGTGGAAAGGTAAAAAAGAAAAAAACAAAGGAGTTATTTAGTCTAATCAAAAGAGATGTTTTGGTCCATCATCAGGCCCTAAAATTCAATAAAAATCTGGTGTGACTGTCGCACAGCACACAACTTTCTCTACCTTCGGTAATCGAAAGTTGTGTTCTGTGCTTGTCACACCAGATTTTTCGTGTCGTACATATTTAGTTTCCGCTGATATATTAAAATTCAAGATGTAAAATTTATAAGTATGGGAAAATATTTATATTTTGTTACCATGGCAACCATTTCTCCTATCTTTTCTATGAAGCACAAGAGTAAAGTGTGCTTCAA
>JAKCPI010020825.1:0-33298 GCA_023213315.1 Euborellia annulipes
ACCCTAGTTTTTTTATAAAAAAAAAAAAATATCCATTATTAAGCTTATGAGTATTTTATATTATTCAATTGTTAGGTTTAATAAATCACATTTTATTTAAATTATTTATAGATTATGGAATAGAAAAAAAGATTTAAAATTGTTGCCTAACACAAGGCGAAGATATTTAAATTTTTTTTTTTTTTTTTTGCTAAAAGTTTGAGTTCTTATCTCTTCACTATTTCTTCCTGGCAAGAAAGAATCATCTTAGAGTTTTTTTCTATAAATTACTGAAAAAAAAAACTAATAATAATGGTATTGAGAGTGGGAAAAACCTTTGAAAATTTATAGATGAGTTCTATGATTGTGATGATTAGTGCAAAATTTCAGCAATCGGATAACGCAGGCAACTGTTATGAACGGAAAGGAAAAGTAGAATTGTTTCAATCGAAAAATCGCTTTTTTGAGTTAGAGATGACATGTAACAGGAGAGTAAACCAGTAATTAGGGTAGCTTCTATGGAAAAAAACTCAAAATATACGCAAACGTTTCGGTTCAACTTATTTCCTTATTTATGCTCTTTTCAGCTCTTAGGAACTGATTAGGGCATCTAAGTAAAGACGAAACATTTTCTTATATTGGGAGTTTTATTCAATAGAAGCTATACTACCATGGGCGTAACTAGAGAATTTGGCTGGGGGGGGGGGGCATGGGACCAGCTATACTCCGGAGGGCCTGGAAAGCTCCATATTTTCTCAATTTTTCTTGGGGCAGGGAGCTTTCTGGGGGGGGGGGGGCGCCCATGGGGGGATCACGCTCATGTATACTACTAGATTACTTCCTGTCACATTTTCTGTTTTTTATTCCAAACCAGGGGCGTATTTATACACCGAGGAGGCCCGGGCCCCCCCCCTCCCGAAATTTCCTAAACACATATACATATAAAGGGATATACAGTCATCAGTGCAACAAATTTTTCCGCAGGATGGAAAACTGGTTCCGCAAAAGAAAAAAATGTTCCGCAAATAATTTCGTGTAAAAAAAAATTAGTTTCCTAAAACAAAAATTGTCCGCAGAAAAATTTTTGAGTTCAAGCCCCCGGAAAAAATTTCTATATAAGCCCCTGTTCCAAACTATAATATTTATAGATAAGAAATTACATATACAATATTTAAGATATTATATACATCGCGTATGTGAGCCGCGAGAGAAATTTATACTGTATAACTAAATATTTATTAATTCATATAACCGAAAAAAGTAAGGGTCTGCCGCCTGGAGTCGAACCAGCACAAATTGGTGGATCCGTGGTTCGACTCCCGGCAGCACCCCCTTACTTTTCCCTGTATTTGAATTAATAAATATTTAATTATATGTATACATAATTGTTTCTATAAGTTATTAAGGGAATTCCACTCTAGAGCAATTAACGGAAAAATCCATTAATGAGTCTTTTTCTTTTTGTGAGGTCTACCTTCCAACAACCAAAAACCAAAGGATTTATTCATCCCAATTAGTTTTGTCCATATATATATATAAGGGTAATTTCTTTTGTAGAGTTGAGTGCACCACGTAGTGGTACCCAATAAAAAGCAAGAGTGGATGCATTTTTTGCAAGCGTTGCAAAGTTTGCAAAGGCTGGGCGGAGGCGCCGAGGCCGTTGGGCTTTCACTAGCCAAGGAGAGTGAGGAGAGTATTGTAGAGTGAGTGTGTAGTGTGTGTGCGCGAAACAGAGCTTCGGCTTGGAGTTCAGTGCTGCTCTGGTCTGTGGAGGCGCAGGTGGTCAGGTGTGTTGAACGTGTGCTGAGTGGCCTTTGAGTGAGGAGTATCTTCAGTGCTTGTTTAGACAGAGTGCCCGTGGACAGTGGACTGATATCTCCTCAGCTGAGTGCTTGCTCATACGGTGAGTTTCTGATCTTCATTGCATGATTTATTTAATAACCCTTCAGTGGTAAAATGAGGATAGACTCAAGAAACATTGCTCAATTCATGATGATAGAGCAGCTACCTTTATTTATTTAATTATTGACTTAGAGTTTTAATTAATTACTTAATTTAACCTTTGATGCCCTTATTTATTTATTCATTCAATAATCCTTGAAGGGTTTATTGAGAAAATAGTGAGATCATTGCTCAATTTAATATTTTATTCTCCCCTGTATCCTTGGTGATTTCAATGAGAGAATATAAAATATTCAATCTTTAAATCATCATTAAAATTGCAAATTACATGATGTTAACGTGTTTTCAATATTAATATCAAAAATAGTTTCTTTTAATTTTACTTAAAAGATTAAAAATTATTTTTTCTCAGTATATTATTTGATTTTACATCAGTTAGACAATTAGAATAGTGGCAAAGTGTGTATTTATTTGTACTCTTTCATATAGCTTAAAACAAACAAATAACTTGATTTTTATAAAAAATAAAATTTGTTTTGTAAATAAATGTTTTTTTTTAATAAGGTGGGTCTCGAAAAATTTTACCGGGCCGCGGCAGACACAAGTCTGGGAAACGCTGCTCTAGTTGAAACATCATTATGTATATAAAAAAAAAAAAAAAATATAAAAATACTAGGTTATAAGTTTCAAAGATTTCTCTCAGTAGAGTTGGTTGAATTTCGGTTTGGGAGGCGCAAAAGTCTAAGGAACATACCCCTCTCCATAAACACATTATTAGTAAAACTTTTTTTCTATTTTTTCTACTAGGGAAAATAAGGAATATAAAATGAATTCAAATTTACTTCCCCCAACTGAAAAACATGAATAATTTTTTTGTTTTTGCGAAGGCTTTAGCGGGAGGGGGGGGGGGGGGACTGACACGAGTCAAAGGAGCATCAAGTGTTTAAAATAATAATTTTTAATAAATCCTTGAAACTTATATCCTAGTCTTTTTAAATTTAAAAATTTTCAATTATCATATGAAGTTAAAAGTATCCTATAAAGTATCCTAACTTAAAAGTATCCTATGATATATTTTATTTTATAGATGTTTAAAATAAAAGTAGTCTTTTAAAAATTTTCTAGGTTATAATAAATTATTTTTTGAAAAACGATAAAGGTTTATGATTACAATTTTGGAAGGTTTCCTCGACTAGATTTAAGAGAAGATAAAATTTCTCGGGTTAAGTGGTATTGGTTGTTATTTACTTGAGTGCAGTTTTACCTATGCACTTGAATCCAGAAGGAGAGCCGAAAGGTCGAGTAAATCTCAACATCCAACGAGAGACTTAACGTTAGTAATTTTATCTTCACTATTAATATTCTGATACCAAAGTTGACCTTTGGGTTCGCATCCCGTCTCAAGCGACAAATATTTATTTCAAATAGATTGGCTACCAATCCAATTGAAATAAATAGAGACGGGGTCTAAATGGTCTTCAATGCCGAAAAAGACCTTAAATGAAATTAAAAAAAAAAAAAAAAAACTATTAATGAAATTCGTATATCAAATGGCATAAAAATTCGATGACTGAGTGATAAACAGAGAAATCAGAAAGTGACCCCCTCCTTCCTTTCCCTAAAGATAGTTCAAATTAAATCGAAATTCAAAGGAGCAAGATAGTGAATGGCAGCCAGCATAGAGGCTAAAAAGATTTCATCGAAGTTTCGAAAAAGCATCATGTCCCATCTTCAGGAAGATAAATTATTAATACTTATTTTAAACTGAGGTTGTGTTTATATGTGGGGTTTCACTGGGTTATGTGAGTAAAAACAAAGAATATATATTATACTCGATATATTTCGGGATATTATCCCATCTTCAAGAGTTACAAACGACTGAATTATCCCGAAATATATCGAGTATAATATATATTCTTTGTTTTTACTCACATAACCCAGTGAAATCCCACATATAAACACAACCTCAGTTTAAAATGTTTCACCTAAAACCTACACCGCAATCTCTAAACTTAATTATTAATACTTAGATCAGTGTTTCCCAGCCTTTTGAAGTCCACGGGGCACCCCAAAGGTGCGTTGGGAATAACATTACACACTAGCGGAAATTTTTTCCGCCTGCGGACAATTTTTTTTTTTTTTTTAGTTTATCCCCTTAGCCATTCTCGCGGCGCCCTTGGGTGTCGGAGCACACCGGTTAGAACTGACTTAGATACATTCTCCGCTATGTATCAACCTAAGCAGTAATAACAATTTATCATCCTGAAGATGGGAATGATGCGTTCCCGAAACGTCGAAGAAATCTAAATAGAATTTTTTTACTCTATGCTGGCTGCCTTAATTTACCTGATCCTCTGAATTTTGATTTAATTTGAACTTGGGGAAGAGGTCACTTTTTGATTTCTCTGTTTCTTATTTTATCTTAATGATGAAATCACAAAAAAAAAAATTAAGATAATTAAAGATTATAGTTCAATAATAATTCAAGATTTATGGGGGCATAATGCCCGAAATATGTATGTTTATGAAAAATAGTAAGCCTATAAAACAAGTGCAAAAAGTCGATGATGATGGGAAGGCGAGGAGGGTTCAAGTCAGCAATGTCGAGGGTCCAGAGGGAGGGCCGCGCAAAGACCCTTCGAAGGCATCTGGTAATTTTACAAAGGCCTTAAAGATAGAGGGAGAATATCCTTGTATTTTTGAGGACTAATTACTTTTTTATATCAATAGTTTTTAAATATAATTTAAAAATTATAAAACAACAAACTTTTTAATTTAAATTTTTCTCTAACATACTTTCGATGTGACCAAAATTCTTTTATGAAAAGGGGATTTTATCAAGGTAAAAAAGATTTCTTTCAAAAAAAGGACCTCTTTTAAGAAATTTTTTAGTTTCAGCAGAAAATTTAGTTTTTCTCAGAAAATTTTTTGTCTGCCTTCAGCTCCAGGTGCGTGCAGTATTTTCCGATCGACTGATTAAAAAATATTTAAATTTTTTTCCAGATGAATGGTCTTAAAAAAATTTAAAACAATATTTTTGTTCGAGAGTTACTCAAGATCGAAGCTGGCAATTATAAAAAAAATCATTTTTTTTAACCATAATATGAAATATGCGTTGCGCTCAATGAATTTGAAAATAATATTCTAATAACCATTGTTTTTAAAATTCAGAAAAGAAATCCAAAATAAAGAAAAGGTGCACCCAAAAATAAAATTTTAAAAATCTTGTCTTGTTTTCTAAATAATAGGGTCCGACCGAAACAAGATTTTCAGCCGAAACAGAAACCGAATATTCGGCCTCAATCTTAGTTTCGGCCGAAACCGTAACCGAAACCGAAACTTGTATTTCCTATTAAAAATTCATATCATTTTACCTTTTTTTTTTTTGAAATTTTTTTCCGCCCTGCGGAAAATTTTTTCCCCCTCCCGTGAAAATCATTTTACCTTTTTTTAGGGAGACCAATTTTTTTTTTTTTTTGCATGCGAGTCTCATCCCATCTTTTCAGACTCAGGTTTCGGCTACTTTTTGGCCGTAACCGAAACTAAGGCCGAAACCAGGATTTTTGGCCGAAACTGGCCGTAACCGAAACCGAATATTCGGTCGGTTCCTACTAAATAAGAAAGATATATAAAATAATTAAAAAACATGGCGATTTAGTTTTATTTTTTAGACAAGAATTTGTCAAAATTCTGTAATAAAAATTTATAACACGAAGAATCCTCTCGATTTTTTAAGAATAAAAATATTTTAAAATAATGTTAACCAAACCATCATTGAATGACAAACAAGTTGCAAAATTTTAGAAAACGTTTAGTAAAGAACTAGCAGATTTATTCCAAAACTTGATACAGCTTTAAAATTTTAGGGTAACCAAAACAAAATTTAACAGATGCGTCTTCAAGAATTTTGAAATTTTCATTTATATTTACATGTTTTTTAATGACATCTGAATGATTTTTGATTTGATTTTTTTTTTTTCAAAATTTAAGAAAAATGTCTTTTTCTTCGATGATTATTTTAAAAACTATTCGGTTTTCGAAAAAATGTGTCAAAGAATAGAAACTTTTTAAAATAGAGAAATTTATCATATTACAAAAAAAAATTAAAAATTTCAAAATTTTTGAAAAAACTTTTTAGGTAAAGTACTACTCCCAAGTGACGTTTTTACTCCAAAAGTTGATAGAAATCTACAATTTTAGTGTAAGGAGTATCGTATATACCGAATTTCATCCATCTGGTTGCTTGCATTTTTAAGCCATCGTGTTCACACACACACACACAGTCCAAAATGTTTTTTTTTTTGACTCAGAGAGGTCTAAAAAGTGGAGAATCATCAAAATTGTGAAGAGGAATTTTTTGACGATTACAATATCTTGTCTTTATATACTTTACGAGAAAGTAAAAGAAGAGTGCAGAGAAAATAGTTGAAAAACTTCTTTATACAATAGTTGCTGTTTTGGTTGTGATTTTGGTCGGGTTCAAGATTTATTGTTTATATGGCTCCCTAATCTTGGTCTTTCTTTTTAATATTGAAATTTTTTCATGGAGCCCATATAACAGGCTTACAGTTTCCTTTGGATTGTAGAGTGTTCACATCATATTATAATAACATTATGTAAATATATTTTCCTTTTAGTACAAATAATAATTAAAAAAAATAAAAATAAAAAAATAAAAAAAAAAGCGAGAAAAGCAAAGTGTCGAAGTTGAGTAAATGGTTGTTGTGTTGTAATCGGTGTGAAAGGCTCGACCAAATGTAGACCGAGTAGAAAGAGAGAAGAGAGAGAGAGAGAGAGAGGTGATAAACTCGACTCTCTTGCGTTATGTAAGTAAAAAGCAAACTAAACCTTCGGCTATGGACAGTATTACTCACAGGAAAGAAATTAACAGGAGACCCACCCACGCCAATTCGGAAATTAGCAAATTTATTCCACCTTTATTCTTTATTCATTTTTTTTTTTTTTTTTTTTAATTTTCGACCAACGGGTTTTTATCTAGTGAATCAATATATTAATTTTACAAAAAATTTGGGGTCAAGAACATCACGAAACTCTTTTATACACTTTAGTATTATTAAAATAATAAAAAATATTATAAATTAATTTTATTGAATTTGCAAATATACCGTATATTTATCTATATAATAAGCTTATAAGCTTATACCACTGTAAGCAATATTCAGTGTGATTTTTAAAATACATTATGCGGAATAAAAATATTTCTAAAACATTTTTCAGAAGCTAATTTGAATTAATCTATGGTCCCACTTTGACTGATTTTCATTTTTTTTTTTTTTTACGATTGTGAAAATATCCGAAATCGGGATAAAAACTTGTTTTCAAATTTATTTTTCTCGTATTTTCTTTTTCAACGGTAGATAGGTCAACTTGTGATACTTTTTATTCAAAATAATTGTTGATAACGTCTAGAAAACTGTCAATATCTCCTAAGGAAGGACAAAGTTTACTATGTTGAGGCAGTACTAAGTTGTATGGTCAGCATTTGTGCCCTGAACTGTCTTCATTTACAGAACGATTGTTATTTATAATTATTTTAGTATTATTAGGGAAATTTTTAATTATAGGCCACATTTTCTATTAAGTATTTATTAAAAATATAAATACTGTACAACGTTTTGACTGCTTATTCTGCAGCCATTATCAAGTACTTGCTCGTACTCAAGTGCACAGTACTTGATAATGGCTGCAGAATAAGCAGTCCAAACGTAGAGTATTTAAATTTTTAATAAATAATTAATACAAAATGTGGCCTATAATTAAAAATTTCCATAATAATGATTTTATGTTATAATTATTGGCAGTGGTTAATTAAAGGAATTTTTTCATATTTTAAAGTATAAAATTGCATAGTTTTTGGCGTGATAACGTCTTACAAATCATGTGTCTTTAGTGGCCGGTTATTTTAAATTAAGAAATAACTCTTTGGAAAGAACAATTAAAATTGGAACGATGATCAAAATAACCCATCTAGGACTAAGGCGGATTTCCTATTCTCCATTATTTCTTTTTCAAAGTCGACCTTATTTCAATCGGAAGACCATTCTATAAAAATAGAGGGTCTCTATAATGAACATATTTTGAAATATCCTCAAGTTATGAATATTTAAAAAAAAAAAAACTAGACGATCGGACATACCAGAGATGAACTTGACCAACAAATAATAATGAGAGATATTCCTTAATAAACTAAAAAATAACATTAGTTTCAGGCAGATGAAATAAATATATTCAAAATCTATTGGGATATAAAAATTTTAAGGAAAATATTAAGACAAATCATCCAAAGTGGGGTAAGGTGGTTCAATAAAACTACCAGAATGGAAATTGTAGACATATAGTAATAATACACATGTGATCGAAATAGGCTTTGTCAATAATAAAAACTTTTTGTGTCATTCAAATTATATTGTCAGAGAAGAATATCTGTTCCCTGGGCGCAGTAACAGTATGTATAATTTGTAGGACAAAAATTTTTTTATTATTGACAAAGCCTGGTTCGATCACATTAGTATTATTACAATATGTGTATAATGGATGATCCTTATTATTATTCTTATTCTGAGGGTTTTATTGAACACCTTGCACCCCATTTTGGCTGATATCTCCATCTTTTATCACAGCAACAAGCAACAAAAAAGTTTTATTTAAATGAGCTAAAAGAAAGCGTAGTAAATTTAGTCTCAAAATAAATTTACTTATTTAGTGTTGACCAGAATAATAAATCAGTTCAAGGTCTCTGTGAGTGAAAATGTCATTTAAATTACGGTAAATAAATCCACTGAGAGTGAGTGATTTTTATTTTTACCCAAGCAAGGCTGATTATAGTAATTACAATTTGGGAGATGAATGGCGGCGATGGACGCCCACGCGCCCCATGACGTCGCATAGGTCATTGGCCTAACCATCGGCAGACAAAGGAGCACAGCATCCAGCATCCAGGCTTGATAAGCATTCCAAGGGAGCTGGTTACATGTCGTCTGCCTCTTTAACTCGCTAAATATTTAATAGCATATTATTATGCTCAGTGGGGAAACAATTCACCAACTATGATCACAATATTGTCTGCATAGTTATATCGAATTATTTATTTTAAAAGTTGTAATTTTTTTTTTTTCTATTTTTGCCAAATAATTCTTAATTTAATTTAAAAATTCGCTTAAGTGTTTTTAAATGTACTTAGGACACAAAATAATCGGTTTATATAATAAAAGTAGTGTGATGAAATAAAGGTCTTTCTGAACTCAAACAAAACCAATTAAAATTGTTGAAATTATAAAAATTTTTTCCGAAAAATAAAGAATGAAAGATTTTGCAAATTGGTGAAACAAATGACTCGAAAGCTCAGGAAGGAAGAAGAACTCTATTGCCCAAGAGGTCTATTCAAATTTTTCATTCATGAATAATGAATAAGCCAATTAAAAACTGAATTCCAAACAATTGCATGGTGTATGGTGGAGAGAGGAGAAGTAGGTAAAAAGTGGAGTAGACAAACTAAAAAACAACAACAACAACGTAGTTGCAAAACTTTCCTGATGTACTCAAACAAAACAAACCATCACAAAATATTAAATTCATTCTCTTATGACTAAGCCAGTGAGGGTTCGATTATTTAAAACCACATTAATCCTGATGAAGGGAGGCGTTGAGTCCCCCGAAACGTCGACTGTATAGTGGTAATAAAATTTGGCCTGAAAATATCTCCAGGATTTTCATTTGTTGTTCATCTAACTACACCAGGCTTTCCCAATCATCAAAATATAAATATTTTCCCAAGTTTATAAATTTTACATTTTGAATTCAAATGTACCGTACTGTCCGAAATTAAATATATGTCGACACGAAAAATCGAGACTGGTCGCACAGCAACGTAATCGAAAGTTGTGTTCTGTGCTTGTCACACCAGATTTTTCAAATTTAAATGTACCCTACTGTCGGAAACTAAATATATCTCGACACAAAAAAATCTGGTGTGACAAGCACAGAACACAACTTTCGATTACCAAAGGTAAGAGAAAGTTGTGTGCTGTGCGACCAGTCACACCAGATTTTTTCCTTTGAAGTACGACTTTACTTACTCTTGTAAAGTGTGCTTCAAACAATTTTGAGGGCAAAATGAGAATTTATATTTTAAAGAGCATCTAAAAAATAATTGAGTTGGGAGAGAATGAATTATAATTTTTGATCAAGAGGTTAGAATAAAAAATAAGAATAATACGGGAACTTCCTTTAAAATCGAATGTAGGTAAGAGTCAATTGCAAAAAAAAAATATAAAGAAACTTGGAAGAACAAGTTAAGAGAGGAATGAAAATATTAACATTAGATTAATAAAATATTAAATTCTTAAACGAAAAAAAATAATAATAATTTCATTCTAACCATTCGATATTAAATGCTTCAATAAGGAAATATTTCGATTCCATGATAAAATGTGAAGATTAACCACCGAAATGTCTTATGTGGAAAAATTCATTTCATTTCTAATAGATTTTTATTCAATTAAAATCGTGATTTAAATAATTAAATAGTGATTCTATAAGAAATCAAATCCATTTCAATCTCTTTTTTTGGGGGGGGGGGGGGGGGGGGGGGGGGGGTAAAAAATAAAATATTTTCATACTTATAAATTTACATCTGAATTAAATGTTCGTATGTCGGGAACTAAATAAGCGACACAAAAATCTGGGGAAGCACAGAACACAACTTTCGATTACCGAAGGTAAGAGAAAGTGGTGGGCATCACCAGATTTTTTTTTTTAGTTCACACACTTATGCATTTTATTATTCAAAAATTTTACCAACTATACCAAGCCCGAGAGAGATGTAAAACTTTTTTTTTTTTTTTTTTTAAACATTCACACTTTTTTCTCATTCACACAGTCTTTTCGGCAACTTAGGCCATATAAGACTTTGACGATAACCGTTTTTTATGAATTTTTCTATATTTGGGGTCCAGGCATTCTTATTTAAGCCATTTGGTATCCAAATGGCTTAAATAAAATCATCGGACTACCTGGGGTCCGAACCTGCGATGTTTGGTATACGAGGTTAGCACGCTAACCTCTACGCCAAGCCCAGAGGGCATGTAAAACTTATAAACATGAAAAAATATTTATATTTTGTTACCATGGCAACCATTTCTCCTATCTTTCCTATGAAGTACAAAAGTGGTCTTCAAACAATTTTGAGAGCAAAAAGAGAATATACATTTGAAAGAGCATCTAATAAAATAATTGATTTTTGAAATCTAATCAAAATCGTTAGAGCGAATTTTGAGAAAATCTATAAAAATTGAAAAAGTACTAGTAGATCTACTTTTTGGCCGAATTTGTTCAAAAGTTTATTTTCGCGCTCCAGGAGGGTGTTTAACTTATATAAACTTTCAGCTTCGTAGCACAATTCCTTCATGCTTAAAAATGAACACACACATACAGACAGACAGACCAAACCACATTTTTGGATTCAAGGGACCTCAAAACGTGTATATCCATCAAAATCTCGAAATCGAATTTTTGACATGAATCCAATACTTTTCTCTCTATACATATATAGGTAAGAGAAAGTAAAAAAAAAAAAAAAATGTTTTGCCTTTAAATTTTTTCATCTATTTTTATATTTTAACCCTTAATGAACAAATCTTATCACAAATTATAAATGTACTTACCAAAATGTAGAAATTGTAGCAATTCTGGATCAGAGCATAGCATCTCTGCTGCCCAAGCGGAGCGGCTCTGCCAAGATTAAAGTCAGATGCTTTGTCTACAGTCTGGGTCGAAGGCAGAGGGCAGGCAAGTTACACCAGGCAAAACTAGAAAGAACGAAAGACAGAGAATGAGATAAATTAAATAATATATTCATATTATGTACACAAAGAGAAGTGTTTAATAAATTAAGATATAATTTGAATTTATTTTTAAGATATATAGAACATAAAAAAAATTTTCATGAACTTAATATTATCATATACTACTACACCAGTGCGGGAAAATAAAAATAAAAACTGTAATTATTAAAATAATATAAATTATTAGGATTCAAATTGTGCATGGGAACTAGGCTGATTGAGATGAGCACCCATCAAACAAAAACACCTGCATTTCCTCATTACTACTGGTAGCTTGGTCTAGTTTTATTTTGTATTTATTTATGCAAGAATGGAGTCATAAAAAACAGGCCCTTTGTCTGCAAACAATTTGTTGTTAACCTACTTTGATTAATTAACATTCTACCTCATAGCTGGAGTCCCGGGATCGCTTCCCGTCCCGAAGGGAGAAAAATTTATTTTGATAAAGGGGTGGATGCAGTCCAAAAATTAAATATTTAGAAAAAATTTATTTAATTTGAATGAAATAGGAATGGGCTCTAAATGGCCATAGATGCTGAAAAATACCTTAAAACAAATTAAAACAAAAAATTAAGACTCTACCCTTTAAATAATTAATAAATTAAATAGAAGGGTGGGTAAAAGAAAACACTAAAAATATGAAGAAGGGCTTTATATTATTATTATCAGAATACAATATAATGGATAGCCGATCCCAGAACTTTTTCTTAAAATGTCCTATTCAAAATTCATATCATGTTACCTTATTTTTAGGGGCGAATCTCATTCGATGTTTTTTTTTTTTTTTTTTTTAGTGTACGAATTCAAATAAATATTCATCGGATCACCTGGTATCTGAACCAACATCCTATACTTTTAAGGTTATTAATATTGTTATTATCTTTAACCTCTCACCAGGGGTGTTTTGGTATTATAAAAACTAATACATTTTTCAGCAATTAACGATATTCTGTAATTAATAGAGATTTTTTGTTTATAATATATAATTCAGTGGTTTCCAAACTTTATGTTACCACACCTCCCCTAAAACTATTTAATCGTATGACCCCCCCTCCCCCCATTTTATAAAATAATACAAACAAAAAATTTTATTGATAAAAAATTTATTAATACAAACTATTATATTATTTATAAAACTTAAGCAATCATTTAGAAAATTGTTCGCTGTGGCTAATATTCGCGCCTCCCTTCAGACTAGTCCGCGCCCCCTAGGGAGGCGCGCCTCACAGTTTGGAAAAAGCTTATCTAATTCAATACATCTATCTCGAAATTCTCAAATTTTATATCAACTTTTATCCCGAAACGTCGGCTATATAGTGGAAATAAATTTGGCCTGAATATATCTCCAATACAAGCGATATTATTTAACTATCTATGTACACCAGGCTTTCCCATTCTTTATTTCAACTTTTATGAAAAAAAAAAAAAAAAAAAAAAATGTATATTGGCAGGAAATTGAATCTTTCATTTCTTTTTTTGTGTCGGGTACCTCTAAAAATAATATTTTTATGTATTTCTTCTTCAAGCTATTATACAAATCAAGTCTTCTTTGATATCGCAAAGCACATCTATTCATTACTAAGCTGTCTTTTGTAAAATGAGAAATTATCTTTTAGTAGAACGCTTAGATCATTGAATCCATCAGTGATGATTTCTCGGGAATTCTATTCACAGGTGATTCAAAAGCATTCAAATGGATTCGCAAGAGCGCACCTTGATGACGTCACCTTAAGAGGTAGACATTTTCAATTCGTTTCAATTTAATTTGTTTATTTGATTGTCTATGTTATTATTCTTTCAGTTTAAATATTTCCGTCTTCCTTCTGTGGAGAATTGAATTTGTTTGTGATCGCAAGCAAGAGCCACTCGCTTTCACTCTCTCTAATATGCCAACAACAAAAAAAAGGCCAACAACTCCCACGCGCTTATATAATTATCCCACCAAATATGAGATCTTGTAAAAAAAAATAAATATATATTTTCTATGAAGGGTATTTTTTAAAATTTTCTAGAACCAAATCATGACATTCCATTAAAATGACGGTAATTCTCAGAGTTTTCATTCATAAAACCACACCTTGATGATTCACAACAATATCAACATCCTAGCGCCTATGCTATAATTTTTGTGGTCCTAAAAAGATAATAATAGGACCTTTGAAAAAAAAATTATTTTCTATAAAAAAAATAAAAGTGAAATAAAACATTTGGAATAAATAAAAAATCTTTTATTTAATTTTTATTTGCCGACGTTTCGGTCGCCAATCACTACCGCCAATCACCGAAACGTCGGCAAATAAAAATTAAATAAAAGATTTTTTTATTTAATCTCCTGGCTGCAAAGTCCCTGCGAACCTTGAGTAAATCTCCACAGCCAAAAAACATCAATTTATCGAATATTTGGAATAAATCAAAAAATTCTTTGTCTTTTCTCAGATAGAGTATTAAACTATTTGTATAATTAACAATTATGCGAATAACTCGAATTAAATATGAATGGAGTCTAAATGGCGTAAATGAGTAAACCTCCTGATCTTCATCTAATAAGAAAATAATTCTTAAAATCTCGTAGCCAAAACCTCAGGCGTGCATAGGAGGTTGCATATTAGGGAACGTTGCAGGCAAAACGCTCTAATTAATAAATCCTAAAATTTTATTTAAAATGAAATTTTTCAAGAGTTTGGTCGAACCTAGGGATGAAACGATACCACTGAGGTATCGATACTTTTACTCGTTACCGGTATCGGTCGCAAAGTATCGAGTACCTACTCGGTATCGATTGAAAAGTATCGATACTTACTCGTATCGGTCAATTTTTTCGTACAATTAAAGATAAGCAAAAACAGCAGTAAGTGCTGATATCAAGATTCGCAGAAACTTTGCAGCCAGGAGATTAAATAAAAATATTTTATTTAATTTCTATTTGCTGACATTTCGGTCACCGATCACGACCTTCATCATCGGAGATCTCCAAGTAGCAAGTATATGATAATATTTTTGTACATATCAAAGTAAAAAGAAATTGTATTATATTTTTAATTGAAATGAATATTAAAATACCTAAAATCGTGTATAATTGACAATATTTGCCCTGAGGAAGGTTGTGATTGGAGTCCGAAACGTCGGCAAATAGCCATTATAATAAATAAATATTTTTTTATTTAATCTCCTGGCTGCAAAGTCCCTGCGAATCTTAAAAAAAACAACGACGACTAAGAAAAAAAATTCAGTTTTAGAGGTACTACCCAAAAATAATAATTTTCAAGGTGTTTCCCTGTTGAACACTCCAATAATAAAAATTAAAATACAGTGGTACAAACCATTATACTTATTTCTATTGTAAATATGAATAGATGTACGTAAATGTTGTTCCTAACTAATCATCGCGTACGAGAACTGAGTATCGATACGAGTATTTTTGACCGATACTTACTTGGTACTCGATTCCAAAGTATCGATTCTAAAAGTACTTGGTATCGTAAGAAAAGTATCGAGTAAGTACTTGTAGGTTTACTCGTATCGTTTCATCCCTAGTCGAACCATTTAATATACCGCACTTAACTAGAAACGATTAAATGTTTTGTAATTTAATAAATTGGATTAAAAATTAATTAACATTAATTTTAAGAGTGATTCTCTTCTTCCTTGAATAAATATTTTTATTAGGGAATTTATTAAATAATTTTTTGGATTTTACAAAAAGTGATTGATTAAAAAAATTCGGCCCGAATGAGCTAACTGGTTAATTTTGTGTCGGTGAAACGGATTTTTTTTTAAATTCATATGAACACTTCAAAATCGTTTTTTTTTATATTTGACATATTAGACATGACCTAGAACAGCGTTTCCCAAAGTGTAGGTGGCGACCCGGTACCGGGCCATAGAAACATTTTACCGGGTCGCGAAAAAAAATTGTAAAAATACAATAAAAAAAAAAGTTTTTTTACACAAGTTGGACACTAGGAATAATGGCAAAGGTTGTAATTGTACTCTTTCGAATAGATTAAAACAAAAATCTTGATTTTTATAAAAAAATAAAATTTGTTTTGTAAATAAGTTTTTTTTTTTTCCTAAGGTGGGTCTCGAAACCTCGGATTGGGCTGCAGTCAAAAATGTTTGGGAAAGGCTGATCTATATGATATGGTGTTAATTATACATATGAAGAGATATATAATAGTAAGTGGAGTTAGAACAACAGCCTTCCCCATCCCATCCAAAAAAAAAATCTCAAAATCTCAAAGATCGTCCTTTTGTGGTGAATACCGAAGTGAGACTGGTAGAGTACATACAATAAATGAATAAAATAATTTTTTTTTATTAAATATTAAGGGCGTGATGTATATTTTATTTATGAATCCAAATAAAATTCTAAGACACGTTTCAAAGGACCGGTTGGTTGAGTTGCATAAGATAGGCTCCTTTTTTTTTTATTTTTTTATTTACTTTCACATAGCGCATTCCTCTTGCATCATCGATAAATCATCAAGAATTCGTTGAACCGATGAATATCAATTCCGAACAGCACACAAAATGACCATTTGGTGTTTTATGTTCAACTTTCCAACTCCTTAACATTGGTATTGTTTGTTCATTACAATAAAATCACTGAGTAGAAAAAATTCAATATGATTTCCGTGGTATATTTATCTAAGATGTTAGTTACTCAGAAGATATGAATTGTATTTTTTAAATGATAATTTAAAAAATGAGTATCTATCAAACCCGAGTCACGAGAGGGTGGGGGGGGGGGAGGGTAAATAGCTTTACAGGTAGCGAATATTATTTTTATATTTACTTGGTTATAAGTAACCTCAGAGTTTTTTTTTTGTATTTCTCTGCTCCTGTTGGCTTGAGCATAAAAATATATTAAAATCTATTCCCTTGGATTTTACAGGAAAATTATTTACGACCCAAAGTCGAGTTCGCAAATAATTAGATGAATATATTTTCACCCAACAAGGAATGTTATTTTTGATCCTAGTAGGTAAGATTTAAAAACTCAATTTCATTCACCTTTTCTATTTTTAAATATTTTTTTTATTTCTTTTTTATGATTCATTGATGATCACGTTTAGCAGATGTTTTAAATCTAAAAAAAAGATCATTTATTTTATAACGAGATAAAGATCCTTTCTCAGCAGGTGTTGTTGGGCCGAGTTAAATTGCTCCAGGCTTTAAATGCGAGTATTTTTCTATTATAAATGTTTTTATCCTTCCTTGATATCAAAGAAAAAATTTAAATTGAGATAAATGCCTATTTTTAATTTAAACATAAAGTGAATTAAATATAATTCACTCTTATGTTAGAAATGTTTACGGGTTTCTAATGGCTACATTTGTTTATTAATAAATTTATATAGATAGAAAGTATTGCAATAATGTCAAAGCTTTTTTGACATTTTGATGGAAATACACGTTTTGATTCCAAAATAAAGTAAAATGGTCTGTCTGTCTGGGTGTGATCAAAATAAAGAAGTTGAATTTTGATATGAAAGTCAGGTACTCAATAGATATATAGATCTATATATCTGCCAGAAAGTAAGTAAATTTATCTCCTTAAATAATTTTTATTTTCTTGATAAAATTACAAATTAGACTGGCGTCCGAAACGTCGACAATCAAATAAAAAAAATCTGACAAAAATTGATTTTATTTTTATCAGATTTTGTTTTTTCCTGGCTGCCATCCAGTCTCCATATTACAAATTAGAACCTAAGTACCTTCTACACAGTAGCAAATTATTTTGAAAAATTCCCGGGGCGTCAAACAGAGAGATCAAAGGGTTGGTGGCCTACTGCAAAAAAGTATAGCGATGTTTCGAAACTAGAGAACTCGGATTCGATTTCCGGGAGCCAGGAAGTATTTGGTCTACCAGCAATATAAATCTCACATTTAATTAGTTAAATTGTTTATTATATAAACAACAGGAAGTCAAATGTTGTAGAAACAAATAGATAAGTTTTAAACATTCACTTGTAACAAGTAGGCCTATATATGTTAATTACAAAGTAAAGTGATTTAAAAAAAAAAAATTCATATCAATCTGAAGAGATTATAAATAAAGGGGCGGCAAAATGGATGTCTTTTTACTTTCTCTTACCTCTATGTATGTTAATATATAATTAGAGAGAGAATGTATTGGATTCATGTCAAAAAGCAAAGCACAGTACACAACTCTCTCTTGCCGAAGGGTAAGAGAAAGTTGTGTGCTGTGCGACTAGCCACACCAGATTTTTTATTTATAAATTGATTCTTAATCTTCGAGGTTTAATCTATCTCCCAGAAGGGTAACTAAATGATCCATTCATGAACATTAATATTGTACATTTAGTCATTTATACTCTCCATCTAAAATTATCATATTCATTTATCCAAAAACCAAAAAATTCGTACCGATATAATAAAAATTTATGGCTAGAAAAAAAGGGCTGCCCTTTTGATATATTCATATTTATTTATAAGTATTGAATTAGTAGAGGTCAATATTTTTAATTTTGTGAAAAGATAGACAGAGCAAAGACTGAGGATGCACGGCTGACCGCCTTCAACTTCAATAGTAAGAAGCCAAGACCCAAACATTCCCATTTTTCTGTCTATCTACGATAATACCATGGGGAACATAAACATTTGCACCCTGAGCCATTTGAAAGACGCCTACTGTTAGGCAGCCCAATTGACTCACCACTACATATGCAGTGTCTGTGTGAATTTACCTGAGATAGGGGGTTCTGAGCAATTTTTATATATATATATATATATTTGACAATTTAAAGCAGTGGTTTCCAATCTTTATGTTACCGCGCCTCCCTTAAAAATAATTTATCTTATGACGCCTCCCCCCCCCCATTTTATAAGATAATACAAAAACAAAAATTTTTTATGCTAAAAAATATAAATTTATATAAAAATATTTTTTTTATTTATTCTTATTTATATTAAAACTAGTAATCATTTGGAAAATTGGTCCTGGGGGCCAATATTCGCCCCTCCCTTAGACTAGTCCGCGCCTCACAATTTGGAAAACACTGGTATAAGGGTATTTCATGGCTGGTGGAATTTGTATCAGGAATGAAAGTTAGAAGAAACGAAGCCAGCATTTTTTCTTTAAAAATATATTTTAACAGCTTACGTTCCGGCCTTGGTAAAAGCCATCCTCGGATGACCACTAACAGCTCCGAGGATGTCTTTGACCAAAGCCGAAAGGTAAGCTGTTTTATTTTTAAAGAAAAATTCTGACTTCGTTTTTTCTAACTTTCATTTCTGAAGAAAAATATTTTTCTCAAATCTTATTTTCATGCCCTAGGGGAGTGCCTAACTTGAATCAAAAATTTCAACCTCCTAGCTCAATTCCTTCATGCTTTAAATTGAACACACACAGACACACAGACAGAGACCAAGTCGAGAAAACCACTTTTTGGATTCACGGGACCTCAAAACGTGTATGTATATCCATCAAAGTCTCGACATCGAATTTTTGACATGAATCCAATACTTTCTCTCTATATATATATTACATATATACATAGGTAAGAGAAAGTAAAATAAATATCTTTGTGCATTATAGGGGATGGGGCATTAACCCCCCCCTCCCCCTGGCATACCCCCCTTTAAAGAAATGCTAGCCTTCACCGCGAATTACTCTCAAAATAATTTGAATACATTTATAAAAAATTATTTTAATTTTTATTTTATTTTGAAATTATTTTATATTAATTTTCAACCTTTAATCCACTCCTGAGTAAAAGCATATTAAGGAAATTTGATTAACAAAAATATAGAAGAATATAATTGTAAATAATGGTGACTTAAGAAAAGATAAAAAAAAACCTAATTTTTTTTCAATGACACCTGCACTCCCCCTCCCCCTCCCCCTTATATTCACCCTCTACCCTTAGTGAAATACAAATATTTAATTTCATATTCAAAAGAATCGTTTTTCGCAGTCAAATTATTTGTTTCTATCACTTTCTTTTTTTCAACGATAAAATGCATAATAATTACCTTTAATAAGACGCTCAAGAGGGTGTGTTGGCTGACGGTGTCGTCAGGGTGGGTTGCACTACACTGCACTATATTAATTATTCACTTTAAAAATAACAGAGCAGCTCGGCGCGCCTGCCGCCAGGCCCGCAGATCGACTGAACGAGAGATTCGACCTCTTATCTCTTTGTAAAGGAATAAAAAGATGAAAATAACAATTCCCTTTTTATTAAAAGTAAAAAATACCTTTTGCTCTAATCTAACTATATTTAGAGCTGGAAAAAAATCTCAACAAGTGATTTGGAATATTCCAAGGCCTTTCTTAAATAATCAACCCTTCATCCCCCCTAATAAAAATAATAATCAACGTTATTTTTTGATTGTTTTCTATTTATTTTGTTTCGATGTAGCTAAAAAAAACAAATAAAAAAAAAACATTTTTTTCAATTTTGCAACCCCTAATCCAATCTTTTTATTCACATTAAATAGTAGATGGAAAATATTATTTGTAGTTATTAAGAATATATATATTTTTGGGTCTAGGAGTTCTTATTTGAGCCAAAAATAATTAACATTGCTATCGCCTTCGGTGAGCTTTGCGTCTAGTCAGAAAAAAATTAAAACCCTGAAAAACTTCCCTTTGGGTTTTACACATAGTATAATTTTCTAGAATGAGTCTTACTTTAGGCCAGGGCTTTCCAAACTTTAACCTCCCTTAAAAATATTATGAATATTACGAAAAATCGTATGACCCCCCCCCCCACACACACACATTTAATAAAATAATACAAAAACAAACATTTGTAATACTATAAAATATAAATTTCTATAAAAATATTTTTTTATTTATCAATATTAATTAATTAAAAACTCCGTCCCAGAATCTTCTAAATTATTTTATTATTTTATTTATAAAACTAGCAATCATTTGGAAAATTGATCATGGTGGCCAATATTCGCGCCTCCCCTTAGACTAGTCCGCGCCTCCCTAGGGAGCCGCGCCCCACAGTTTGGAAAACGCTGATTTAAAGTATGTCGTAATTATAAATAATATAAGTTAAAAGCCTAAGATGCCGAAAAGACATAAAGACGTTTTTGTCGCACAAATAAACAAAGATAATTCAAATTTAATCTTAAACAGATAATTAATGTGAAATCAATTAAGATTTAAATACAGTAGGCTATAAATTATATTAATTATTTAGAAATTACTATAAATTGAAAGGAGTCCGTATGTTTTGCATTAAAATCTCACAAAAATAAATTTCAAATAAAAAAAAAAATACTGCAACAAATTTTATAAATCTTACCAACCTTACAAAAATTTAAACAAAGAATCACTATAGTTAATTTAAAATAGAGGAACGGAGCATGGACTACCCGAAGGCGAACTACACTGATAATAAAGATAATAATACATCTAAATGTTTTTTGTGGATTTGAATATTTTCCCTATATTTATTTATGAGATACTCGTTCACCAAATTAAAATCCAAAATCTAATGATGGGATGTTTAAGGGAAATTTTAAATCCCGTTATGGATTTTTTTTCTTAACTAATGCAACGCTTGATCTGTATTCTATGATGACAAAAAGGCTTGTGAAATAAAAAAAGTAAGCAGTGAAAACTAACGAATTCATTCAAGGACATCTAATGATTGCGATAGGAGTAATATTATTAATAACAGGTTGACTATCAATCAAGTAATAATGATAAGACGATGAGCCGAAAATTATAAACAAAGAATGAATGAAAATTAAAGATCAGAGTTAAAGAGTTAGGATATTAACGGAATTAAATTGTATAACGTTATCTTAGAAAGAGAGAGAGAGATCAATGAAAAAAAAAAGAAAACTAATTATATGTTTGTTCTTCTACTTTAGCATTGCTGATTGTTTTTTTTCTTTGGATTTGGAGTTTCTCTTCAAAGGGGAGAATGGCTGTACCGTTGCCACCAAAAAAACAATGTCATGAATACTTCGGATGATGGAATGAGTTTTGACTCCTTTTTAAGGACAATTCGGGGTTGATATAACAATTTTATCCTTTATTTGAGGTGAACATGTAGTTGAAGAAAATAAGAGAATTAATACTACTTCTAACCCTGAAGAAGTTGCCTATTAAGAGGTGGGGAAATGTTCAGAAATGATATTCAGGGCCGCATAAAGGTTTGTCGACATTGGGGTAATACTTGTCCAGAAAAAAATAACTATTTGAAATTAATACCACTACGAAATGATTGCCATGGTACAGTGGCGAAGCGAGGCGGGGGGGGGGGCAAAAGGGGCATCATGCCCCGGGCGCTACTCACAAAGGGGCGCCAAATGGTCAGCAAAACAAAAAAATTTCTGGATAATTTTTATTTTTATTATAATTGATTTCTGGAAAATATATTTTAAATTTAGTGCCAGTGTAATATAATAATTTTGTATATTTTAGATATAATATTATATGGTTTTCGAGTGGGGGGGGGGCGCTAAAAAGTATTGTGCCCCGGGCGCTAGTTAAGCTCGCTACGACACTGCCATGGTAACAAAATATAAATATTTTTCTGTTTATAAATTTTACATCTTGAATTCAAATGTACTGTAAATTACTATTGGAAATTAAATATGTGACGACACAAAAAATCTGGTGTGGCAAGCACAGGACACAATTTTCTCTTACCAAAGGTAAGAGAAAATGGTGTGCTGTGCGATCAATCACACAAGATTTTTTTAAAAGTAGGAGATGTAAATATTTAATAAATAATGAATTAAATCAATTGATAATATTTTTACTTTCTCTTACCTATGTATATATGTAATATATATATGAGAGAAAGTATTGGATTCATGTCAAAAATTCGATGTCGAGATTTTGATGGATCTTCACGTTTTGAGGTCCCTGAATCCAAAAAAGTCATTTTCGCGACATGGTCTGTCTGTCTGTGTGTCTGTGTGTGTTCAATTTTTAAGCATGAAGGAATTGAGCTAGGAAGTTGAAATTTTATATTTAAGTTAGGCAGCCCCGGGACCGGAAAAATAAGCTTTTAATCAAAATCGGCCAAAGGGTACTAGTACTTTACTGATGTACTTTTTCAGTTTTTTTCAATTTTCTCAAAATTCGCTCTAACGATTTTGATTAAAATTCAAAAATCAATTATTTTTTAGATGCTCTTTCAAATGTATATTCTCGTTTTGCCCTCAAAATTGTTTTGAAGCACACTTTACTCTTGTGCTTCATAGAAAAGATAGGAGAAATGGTTGCCATGGTAACAAAATATAAATATTTTCCCATACTTATAAATTTTACATCTTGAATTTTAATATATCGGCGGAAACTAATATATGTCGACACGAAAAATCTGGTGTGACAAGCACAGAACACAACTTTCGATTCCGAAGGTAAGAGAAAGTTGTGTGCTGTGCGACAGTCTCCAGATTTTTTGATTAGAATAAAAAGAATTTTTGAACCCATTAACAACTAATTTTAATTAATTTTATTTGAAAACTGTATTTGATTTGAAACAAGACAATAATTCTTTCAATTTGATGTATTAGTGGTTACTTGTTTTTATTTCAGGGCTTAGACCTCCTTAAAAAACAATAAAACTCCAAATTTTTAAAATTTGAATGATTTATTATAATTATACTAAATTATATTATATGAGGACCAACTCTTGAAAAAAAAGGCAAGTAACCAGTGGCGGATTAATGCAATTTTGTCGGGGGGCGGTTTTTTTTTATTTAAGGACTTTGTGGGCATCTATGGCCATTTAGACCCCTTTCCTATTTATTTAAATTGATTGGTAACAAATTCAATTGAAATTAAAGCCAGGAAATCATAATTTCTTTAGATTACTAGTTTTTATAACATTGTGAATTTCTTCTCAGGGGGCGATCGCCCCCTGCCCCCCCTTTAATCCGCCCCTGCAAGTAACCACTTATACATCAAATTGAATTTATTTAAAACACCAATAGTTCTTTTCTAAATATTTTCACCCTTAAATAACCCTATCATTTTATTAAATCCTTGCATTATTTTTTGAATATTTTCAATTATTTGTTAATGAAATAAATTAGAAATTAGAATCTTAAGTGATAGGTACCTAATTCAAAGCTTTAGATATTTTGTTAACACAGACACACAACTTCCGAATCCCATTTAAAAAGACATAGGGGCCTCATTACATACATTTCCGTCGAAATTCTAACATCTGATTTTTCGCTATACTTTCCCTAAACAAATACTAACTGTAAGATATACTGCATAGATAGATTATATATTTAATTGAAAATTTGTTATACATCGTCAATTTATATATTTCTTTTTTTTTTAATCATGGTAGCACCCCATCCTCTGTCCACATCTGGAAATTGTTATACTGTATATGCAAATATAAACTGGAAATTTTTTTATAAAAAACAAATTCAACTATGTTGGTCACATACCAATAAACGTTATTTTCATTTATGTTTACGTTTAGATAAATAGGCCTGATTCTAGTCATAGAGTTAATAATTTTTTAAATTACATGTTTACGGCAAAATAACTTAAGTCTCGCCTCAGGCAAAAATAGAAAACTCGATATTTAGGTTAATAATTTTTTCATAGGAGGAAATGGATATTGTTATTTTACCTTATCAAAATAACATATCATTCTTTAAATGTATAAACAAAAAATATATGTAAATGAGTGAGGGAAAAGGGGAGAGGTAAATGTAGAGGAAGAATATTAATTTCGAAAACATGTTCAGAAAAATTTTAAAAATCTTTTAGTATTTTCAGGTATGCATATTAATCTCTTCGAAAATAAAGACCACAGGTGGCCTTTAGTTAAAAGGAAAGAGGGGTGCTCAGGAATTCATTATAAATCATCTCGTAATCATCAAATTAAATTAATTTTACATTTCCTCCTTCGTTTAAGATCAGAAGCTAATAATAAATTTGTAATATTCATAAATATACTAGAATCATAAATTAACATAAAAAAAACTCGTTTATCCCGCTTTTCATGATAGGAAATGAATGGAAAAATTCATTAAAATGTTTTCTAGAAACTAATTTCAATTCATTTTAATTAATTTTTTTTAATACTAAGATTATCAAAAGTAATTAAATGACAAATTCGGGAATGAATATGAAAATTAGTCGATCCGGTTTTCATCAGCGATCAATTCTATTCACAATTTACTAAACATATCAATCAATTGACTTCAAATCTTATGGCTGTAGAGAATCAAACAGAATTTGAAGGATGTTACAGCCAGGAAATTAAATAAAAAGTTTATTTAATTTTTTATACACCGACGTTTCGGCCGACATGACTTTCATCAGGGCAAATATTGTTATGACTTGAGGAAGGTCGTGATTTGCGGCCGACACGTCGGCAAATAAAAAATTAAATAATCTATTTGTTGAATTTCCTGGCTGTAACGTCCTTCAAATCCTGATTTAATTGATTAATTAATATAAGAGTGTTCCTTAATAAATTAAAGATATTATTTTTTGTTTATATTTAATTCAGAGGTCTAATTGATCACCACCCGGTGATTGAGTGGTTAAATATAATGACAATGTCAGTAATAATAATTTTAAAAATGATGCGACGTGGATGGGATTTGGATCCCATGAACTCCAATTTATTTATTTAAATTACCTGGAGAATTTGTTTTCGAAAGTATTTTAGAATTATAAAAATAAATGTAACATGGGCCCTTGCATGCCTATCTTTAATTTTCCTTGACGCCGCTTTATTTATAATTTTTCGGGATTTGGAGGGGAGGTAGGGGGGGGGGTTGATCCCCCTTCTGACTGTGATTCATCAATCGTAAATTCATCCCTGATCACTCTAGAGAGCCTTTTCTATCAAAAATATATTTTAAACAATACTTTCTCTCTCTCTATATTTCATATATAGGATAAGAGAAAGTAAAAGCTATATGTTGCAAAGAAAATAATTTTCCACACCCACTAAGATCTGATGTTTAATCAATCGAAATAGGCCAATATCATTTTTGAGTTACCATGGGCAAAAAAAAGGTTGTGTGCTGGGTGTCCAGCAACAGATTTTTTTTCGTTTAAGATCTTATTCGACATCTAGCCCACGTTCCTAAATATTTCAATTGATTGGTAGCCTATCCAAATGAATGATTACTATCTTAGGGTGCGTACACACCTGCGCTCTGCTCCGTTCACTGAGCACCATGTTCGTTAGATGTGTACGGGTTTTGAGATGCTCGCGAGCTGCTCGAGAGTCGCTCGCGAGCTGCTCGCCACGATCCATCTCTTGTCGGCTTTTTCGACAAACCCCCTTTGATGGTTCGTGGCTCAGATTTGGACGGCGCGCTGCGGTGCCGCGAGCAGCTCGCGAGCAAAATATAAAATAGACCTACTTTTAGCCTTTATAAGTCTTCTCTAAATCATTATTTAAATATTTTTTTTAATATTATCATCTTCTATGTCTCTCAGAGACCAGGGAGGTTAATTATATGTATATTATTTCCTTAAAATATAGGCCTATGATGATTTTATATAGTATTTTTTAAGTAAATTTTAATATCAGTTTTCAATAAATGAAGAATTAATCAAATATTTTCAAAGGATCAGGTTTAAGGTTGTTCGGACATTAAAGCACTTTCCTTGATTAAAAGCTAATTTTTTAATATGTTATTAATCACTATCAAATACGTATAAAATAAAATTTTGAAGCAGATCTGACACAGGGTTATCGTGTAATTAATTTTAAAAAATTGAAATTTAACATGTAGCCTATGGGGAATAACGACGAAACGCACACATATCGAATTATATAGGCATCTGTGCAAATGATACAAAAACAAAAAAAACTTACATTTTATTAATTCACTTCCGAGGAATACGTTAAAAATAAAATCAAAAGTTTCTGCCGACCGCTTTTAAAGATATTTTAACAAGAAAGTCAAAAAATTCTCCAAAATGACAGTCGCTAATATTTAAAAATAATGAATTCTCGAGAGTCAGACCAGCCTGGCAACGTCGCATAACATAAGTGTCTTATCTCTATGTCAGATACATTTTTTTTTTCAATTTTACAATATTTTTTCTCGCAAATCGTCCATTGTGTTTAAACTGATTTGCATTAAACATTGTAATATATTAAATAAAATAAAATTTAAGGCGTTTAAGATTTAAAATAGATAGTTGATGAATGCAATGGTGCCAGATCTATATTACGTGAAATACTGCTCAAGTCGAAAGTCATTCATTTATTATTTTTGGTAATTAAATTATTAACTTAATCCAATTATAAACTATGATAGGTCACGACTAAATTATAATAAGGAATTTTGGCATTCAAATTTTTAATTTTATTTAAAAAAAATTTAGATTCTATTATGACTTACGATGTACTATCCGAACAACCTTAATGGAAAAAAAATTATATAAAATATAAATTGATATTAAAATTTATTATTTTTATATTAAATAGACTTGACAAATAATCTCTGACATTCGAGTAAAATTCTTATATTGACCGCTTATTTGTTGCGACCTCAAGTCCATCACAATTTCACTACCATTCTGTTTTTTAAATAGATTAGTACACCTACCAACGTCGCACAGTGGGCTGAAATCGAAAAAAAGCGGCCATAATTATCTTTTTTGGGCGGATTTTTACAAAATTAAAACTATACATACAGAATCATATGTTCTTCTATACCCTTCAATATTTTCATATTTTACGGAAAGGGGTTGAAATTACCCCTTGACAAAGTTGAAAAAAAAAATTATGATGTGTGAAATATAAAATAAAACTTATGTCAAAAAATCAAAAAAAATATGCGTTTTACAAAAATGACATTTATTTTTACAAAAAACATACATGGGGTGAACTACCCCTTACTGAAGGGAGCAAAAAAATATTTTTTTTTGATAATTACAAGCAATATGTCTTTATATACATTTTAATGGATGCTGATTCCAAAGATGTCATCTATTTTTACTAAAAACATACATGGGGTGAACTACCCCTTACTCAAGGTGTTAAAAAAAATTTTGCTCTGATAATTACAAGCAATATGTCTTTATATACATTTTAAAGGTCACTGGTTACAAAAATGTCATTTATTTTTACAAAATATATAGATAGGGTGAACTACCCCTTACTGAAGGGAGCAACAAAATATTTTTTTTTTTGCAATTACAAGCAATATGTTTTTATATATATTTTAAAGGTCACTCGTTACAAATATGTCATTTATTTTTACAAAATATATAGATGGGGTAAACTACCCCTTACTCAAAGGGTCAAAAAATAATTTTTTTGATATAAGCTTATACAAGCAATACGTCTTTATATACATTTTAATGGATTGCTGATTACAAAGATGACTTATTTTCTCTTCCCTCAACATTGGGGGGTTTGGGGGGAGGGGCTCGAGCCTCTTGGGCCCCTTGGAGTCAGCTTCTATGTCTCGGTCATTATACTTAAATAAAAATTATTTGCTAAAAAATAAATATCATTTAAAACTTTAAAATTTTGCGCCGAAGTCGAGCAATTTCAAAATTTCCAAACAGTGAGCAAGAATAAATTTGATGCATTTGCTCATCGAAGGCATGTAAGGGGGTCCAGGGGGGCTTTACCACTTGTATACAAAAATAATATAGTTATTTCAATAATATTAATAAGAATATGAACAAGAAAAGATACAATTTTCAAATATTGGATATTCCCTTTTAATAGATTATTTTTTCAAAAGATTACAAAATTTGAGGCCCCCCTTCAAATTTTATGGTCATTCTAATAATAGCCTGATTTTATTTTGTCCGTCAGCCCTTTGTCACGTTTCAATATTATCTGTAAAGCAGAGAGAAGTTCATATGGTTTGAGGGAAATCACTTGTTTTTCTGCCGATTTAATTATAAAAAAATTAATAAAAATTCGGCGGGCAAATTCGGGCAAAAAGTTTCGATGCAATCATGTTCTACATGTATTCTAGTTTCAGGATCTATTGAGTTTGTTAGGGATCCGCATGGATCCCATATACTTTTTTGAAATTGAAAAAAATTTATATTGCTTTTTTTTTACTTACAAAAAAAATTTATTTAAAAATAAATAATTGAAATACAAGAAAAACAAAAATATTTTCAGAAAGAAGATTAATTTATCTATGATTCAAAAAAAAATTCATTAAAATTGGATCAATATTAATACATGAAAAAAATTCCTGAATATCGACTTAAAACGCAAAGAAAAGTTACTAAGTTATCTTGCCCACTTTGGCGCTCTATAACTCGGGTTTGGGTTGGGTAAAAAAAAAAATGAATTATTGTACTGAGGTCCACATATAGTCTATTATTAGTGTGCAAAACGTTGTTTTTATATTTTGAAGTTCATTTTTTCGAATTATGGCCGCTTTTTTCCTATTTCAGCCCACTGTGCGTCGTCGTCTCCTTTTCTTTTTTTGACAAACTTGCCATTAGCAAAAAAGCACCACTGATAACCGAAACGGCAAGAGCGTTTTCTCTATCTCGCCTCAGAGACATTATTATCTACACCAAATAATAATAATTAGTTTAAATGTTTTTTATTAGTAATTAGGCGCGCTCAGCAACATAATCTATTTGCGATTAATAATTATAAATAATTAATAATAAAAATTCCAAATTAATTAAAATGTTCGTGGCTTTTCTTTGGATCGCGGCAGGTTCGTCAAAATGAATAATTTCAATGAAAATGGAACGAGCAACGAACACGAGCCGCGAACTGCTCGCGAGCGGAGCAGAGCGCAGGTGTGTACGCACCCTTAGAATGAAAAGAAATTTCATACATTGTATACATCCCCGCCAGGCATTGTTAAATCCTTTAAATATCAATATTTTGCAATCTATTCAACTTTCTATTTAAACATGTACAAATTTGGATGTATGTAATTTTTATTAAATCACCATATGGAAGAAATATAATTTTTTTTCAGATGAACTGATTCTTAAAATATATTGAATGAATTCATTATATTTGATGTTTGTATAAAAAAGACAACAATACACGCGAAGTCATTAATGAGCCATTAAAAAAAAAATTCATAATAAAAGTCCAGGTGCTGGGAACATTTTCAAAACCTCTTTATAAATTTTTTGTCGCATTTTGTTGACCTTTTATTTTTTTTTTTATCATTAATATCTGAGATGTTGGTTCATTAATGACTCATTATTTATTGTTTGCTTTTTAAATGCGTGTGATTTGAATATTATTAGTAAAGTGCAAATGACCTCGAGATCTCTCTTCCTTTAACATCTTCATTCCATATTTTGATTTAAATCCTGTAATTACAGCCTTATGGTTTAGGGGTATATTCAAGTGTGCGTGGTACAAAGTGGGACCGGAAGTCTTCAAAATTCAAAATTAAATAAAATTAAAATAATACAATAAAAAAAATCTGGTGGAACTGGTCACAGAGCATACAAATTTCTCAGACCTTGGGTAATTTTGAAAGTTGTGTTCTGTGCTTGTCACACCAATATTTGTGTCTACATATATTTAGTTTCTTACAATATGATTTGGTTAATTAGAATTCAAGTTATAAAATTTATAAACTTTTTTTTAAATTTCTATTTAGACCACATCCCTATTTATTGTTTACTGCTTATACATACTGCTTTACTGCTTAGTGTTACGTGCCAGGACGTTTACCGAACTTAAATATCAAATCTCTTTTCCTTCTTGAAATATTTTGTTCCAAGATATAGACATAGACAGCCAGACCATTTTGCGGGTCCCACTTTTTTTTAACTTAGAGGGCCTAAAAACCTGTATTTCAATCAAAATCTCGTCATAGAGTTTTTGGCATGAATGCAATACTTTCTCTCTATATATTAATATATGTAAGTAAGAGAAAGTAAAAACGCTTTTATTTAAAAATGAAATTAAAATAATAATAAATAAAATCACGAGCATGTTTATAGGTTGAGAGTTTAAAATTTTTTAAAATATCTTAACAAATACAGTGTTATGACCTTTCTTTTTGCGTTATGTTTTGCATGGCGAGTTTTTAATTTGACTCAGCTGCCAAGGTCTTCGTCTTGGTCTTGGTTTTGGTGCCTGGCTTCCTCTAGGGAACAGTCAGTTTAATGACAGACAGACAACAACATTCATCAACCTCTCCTCAATTCTAGGTCAACAATTATAACGTTTTATTTGAATATGTCAACAATTATGGCTTATTTGAATAAGTATTAATATTTATAATTTCAGTGAGCTTCTTCTATCATCGAATATATAGAGCAATACAAAATAATTTTATAAAATCTAAATTGATTTTAATAGTCTATATCAGAAATAATAATCGCGTAAGGAGCGATTTAAAAGGAATTCAAGAAACTATTTAATAATAAATAAATATTTAACAAAACTGTATGTTTTTTAACATAAATAAATAGCCCTGAAACTATACTTTTACAAATACACCTATTCATACGCTATAAATAGTTAGATAACAGGCCTATACAATAACAATATTAATATACGGTATAACTTGTGATTATCTTCTACTAACATGCCAAATTTATGTTCATGAGTCACGAATGTAAAGATGGGTTTAAACTTGAGGACACTTTGGGCTATTTGGGATACGGGGCCCGGTATAGTCCAGATATTCTATAATGGCGATAAATATGGATGCTTAGAGGACTATAGATCGGATATCTAAAGGGTTAAACTGAAATATAATTAAGAAGATAGTCTATTAATAGGGAAATAATAAATTTTAATTCACTGTCACTTGCTCCACTTGGACCTAAGCTTTAACTTGTGTAGGTTATAAGTAAATCCCGCACCGCAAAATAGGTTCGTAACTACCGAATATGATGTTATATCATATTATCATAGTTAACATTTGTATCGAGGATATGGCAACTATTAAAATCAAACGGAAAAATAAAGAATCAGGTATGACTGGTCACACCAGATTTTTTTATGTCGAGGTATATTTAGTTTCCACAGATATATTAGAATTCAAGATGCAAAATTTATAACATTACTTCTTTCTCTCTATATACCGGGGTATATTAACATATACCCTAGTATAGAGGTAAGAGAAAGTAAAAAATAAATTTGGGGTGAGAAACGAGATCTAAATATGCATTATTTATGTATTTAAGGTAAAACTCAAAAAAGAATTTGAGAACCGAAAAATTTCTTATCGAGTGTCTAGGTTACCTTGAGGGTTAAATAATTTAAAAGCAGCATGTTAAGGTAGCTGTTAAAAATTTGTTTAGAGAATAGCATATTTTAACGCAGAATGTTTTTACATTACTTTTTAACGCGCATTTGTTGATTTTAAATTTTAACGTCTGTTTTTAGAGAATAGACCTGTATATCTGGTATGTGTTTTAAAGTGTGTTATATCGATGGCTAACGGGGGACGTTCAACGCGCTAATTCCTCGGGGTCTCCCACTCGAGTTTTTTTTCAATATTTTTTATTTTATTTTATTTTTAATTCGGCACCTGAGGCTATTTAGTCCCCCGTCTATTTGAATTGATTGGTAGCCTATTCATTTGAAATAAATTTTTGTCGCATGAGACGGGATGCAAACCCCTGAACTCTGGAACAAGAGGCAGAAACTTTATCACCCCAATGGATATATTTTATTTTAAATTGACAAATATTCTAACAATTAAGTAAAACAATTATAATTGTTTTGTTAGATTTCTCTGTGAAAAATATAATAAATTTTGTTTGTTTTATTCTTTAAACATAAATAAATTGAATAGAGAAAATTTTTATGACCTTAAAACAAATTTCGATTTCTCTATGAGGGCGCCCTTGCATCTCATAGAATTTCACTTAAATTTCACCTTATTGAACCTTAAACTTTGCACACTTCAATGTGTAGAAATTATTCAATAAATTATAAAACACTTCAATTTTCGAAAATTTATTTTTGTCAAAGGAAGGCAATAGACTTTTTTCTTAAGGAAATTAATATTAATGGTATAGAAAGAATTTTGAAAAAAAATATATATATTTGAGTCATGACTGGTTAATCTGGATACCTTCCAAAAAAAAATCTATACCAACACGTTATTATTAAATTAAAAAAAGTTGTTTTTGTTACATAAACTAAATTGTTTTATTATTATGTATCTAGAAAAAAAATATTTATGGCCAGATCAGGTATTGTGGAAAGGTAAAAAAGAAAAAAAACAAAGGAGTTCTTTAGAGTTATTTAGTCTAATCAAAAGAGATGTTTTGGTCCATCATCAGGCCCTAAAATTCAATAAAAAAAAATTATAAATATTTTTTTAAATGCCATATATGAAAGCATTACTGAATCTTTTCATTTTAAGCATTTAATGTCATTTGGGAAAAGGTTTTTACCCTTTTATTTATTAAATTTAAGAAGCATGATGATGCACCAAAAATAGGAACGAAATTTTGCTTGTAAATAAATTTTACCTAAAATAAAGCGATTGTTTTCCTTTTTGTCCTTATGAATGTATGTGTTAAAATTAGGGTCCGACCGAAACAAGATTTTCAGCCGAAACCGAAACCGAATATTCGGCCTCGATCTTAGTTTCGGTCGAAACCGTAACCGACACCGAAACTT
>JAKCPI010020826.1:0-13055 GCA_023213315.1 Euborellia annulipes
AAAAATTGAACAACTTTATTTCGACGACATCAAAAATTCCAAATTCTTTTATGCTGTGCTCCCGGCCTTTCGAAAAATACATCACCATTGTATAATTTATATAGAAAATTAAATCGGAAAAATATTTACTTTAGATAAAGTACTTAAATAAAGTACGACGTATTTTTTTTAATTTATATATCTTCCTTTATGACTTTGTAAGTATGAATATTAAATACATGTATTTAGGTCTATCGACGCTTTTTCATAATAAAATTTAAAATTAGAAAAGAGGTCAAAATAGTGAATTAAATTAATGAAAAAAAAGAAGTTATAAATGAATAATTTCCATCGACGTTTCAATGTACAACATCAGGACGGAAATAAAACGAAGATGACTGTATATATACGTCATCATTTGAATATGAATATACACATAATTAGTTTTAATCGATAAACTGGACTCAACAAAAAAGAGGCACCGAAACTACCTATGTTATATGTATAAAGATCAAGCGTGTAAAAATAAAACATTCAGGAGGGGTTGATTAAAAAAAACAATTATTTGTTTTGCACCCAGTGTTAGGGGAATGTCTAGTATAAAAATAAAATGTGTGTTCGTGATGGGTTCCCATTCAAAAAAATAAGACCTTGCCTGACAGTGATTTTAATCAGAGTGAGTGATCTTAGTGGCGGTACCTTTCTCCAAATGTCAAGTCAAGGTCAGTGATCTTAAAAAAATCGAATTTTTGTTCATGAATAATAGAAATTGCAAACTAATAATTAATTAGGTAAGTTTTATTGTGTCTAGAACGGCATGGAAATTTACAAAATAATTTATAAATTATTAAAATTTAATAAAAAAAAAAGTTTTTTTTTTTTTTTTAACACTCACACTCATACACACACATTCACACTGTCTTTTCGGCAACTCAGGCCATATAAGACATTTACGATATCCGTTATTGATTAATATACATATATTGGGGGTCCAGGCATTCTTATTTAAGCCATTTGGTATCAAGTGGTTAAATAAAATCATCGGACTGCCTGGGGTCCTAACCCGCGACGTTTGGTATACAAGGTTAGCACGCTAACCTCTACAAACTCTGGTGTTATTTAATGCCAATTTGACCTGTCCACTTGCGTTTCATAAGTAAAAAAGTCGATTCAAAATTTCCATAAGCTGTGTGTATTTTAAATGTTGACTGCAAATTTGGATATTTTATACACCATAGAGAATCCTAAATAAATACAAAATTTCAAAAGAATTGAAAAAAAAAAAAATTTTAATGTGTAAAAAGTTCCAAAGGGGACCCCCTTTTGAATCGAAATTTACATGTAAATACCCATAGGGATTTAACATTGGCTCTATGGAAGAAAGAGCCAAAAAAATGAATTTGAAAAATCTGAAATACTACATTAGTAAAGTGTACTTCAAACAATTTTCACGAAAAATTTTACTGATATACTTTTTAAAGAGCATCTAAAAAATAGTTTATTTTTGAATTTTAATCAAAATCGTTAGAGCCAATTTTGAGAAAATAAAAAAAAAAACTGAAAAAGTACTTCAATAAAGTACTAGTGCTTTTTGGCCGATTTTATTCAAAAGCTCTCTGGAAGGGTATCTAACTTAAATATAAAATTTCAACCTCGTAGCTCATTTCCTTCATGCTTGAAATTGCTACGCACAGACACAGTCAAATTTGCGGAATCCACTTTTTGGACTCAGGAGACCTCAAAACATGTATTTCCATCAAAATCTCGACATTGAATTTTTGACATGTTCTCAATACTTTCTCACTATATATATATTACATATATAGGTAAGAAAAAGTAAAAAATTATCTAAAAAAAAAATTTTTTTTTTAATTTTTCTTAAAATTAGACTAATTATAAATGAACGATCACTAAGATATTCTCCCACTTGTATTTTTTCCCGGATTACAAATGAATTTATTGATTCATGTTATTACTAAAATTAAAATATGATGTCATTATAAATACGGATATTTCCTTGAGTATTTTATGTTAACTAAGAATCATTGACAAAACAGGAAAAATTTTATTTTAATAAGTGTAAAAAATACACTTAACTCTTTTATTAACGTTTTCTTGTAAACGACAAAAAATTTCACTTATAGCAAAAATTTCATTAACTAACTGTAAGTCTTTAAGGGGAAATCGGAACTAAATTTTTTTTTTCTTTTTTTGGCGTTGGCGATTCGGAATAAAATTCCTTACGTAAATACAATACTATAGGTTACCATGGTATATAGATAGCATAGATATATATAAAAATATTTATAAATCAAATTTTCCTAAAGGTAATTTTTTTGTCTAATTTTTTATTTTTTTGAAGGGAGGTTGGATAATCCAAGAAGCCAATTCAATTGAGATGAAAGCCTAAATAGCTTCCGAACAAGAGGTACATAAGCAGATGAAGAAAAAATTTATTATTTTTGATTTTTTTCCGCATCTTTACCCTATATATTTTGATAAAATCGTAAAAAAATGAAAAAGTACACCAGTAAAGTACTAGTACTCTTCGCGCGATTTTATTCAAAATCCTCGACATTCATGCGATATTGATACTTGGCTTAAGTATAAAATTTGAGTATTGAGAGATTTTTCGTTTTTGAGAAATTCCCTTAACCCACATTTTTACTTTCTCTTATTTTATATTTCACTTGAAATTCATTAAATTTAATGTGAAAAAGACTCAAATTCAAGCTAATAAGGGGTAGGAGTCTTTTAATGGCAATTTTTAAGAAAAGCAATAAAATCCCTTTCTTAGAAATCTGGGTAAATATTATGAGATTTTAACAGGAATCGATCTTCGGGGAATTTATTATTTTTTCACAATAAATTTAATGGATTTAAAGTGAAATATCAAAAAGTGTGTTAAGGGAATTACTCAAAAAACCCATGTCGCATGCATCTTGACTAATTTCAAAAGAATCAGCCCAAGATTACTAGTTCTTTATTGATGTACTTTTTAAAATATTTTTACAAGAGGAAGTAAAAATGGGAAAAATAAAAAATTTTTTTTTTTCTTATGATTATTATCCCTATTTGTGAAAATTAATTTCTTCTCTAGACAGGCCGCGCATTCACATGATGGGAGTGAAAAAAACACGCAATCTATATCAGACTCATACTTTTTACTTTCTCTTACCCTATATATGAAATAAATAGAAAGTATCGTGTCAAAAATTCGATCTCGAGATTTTTTATTTTTATTACCTACTCTGGAAACAGAGTGGAGGGTGAGAATACAAAAAAAAAAAAAAAAAAAAAAAAAAAAACTGTTCCTCCATGCAACTGAAGTGGAAAAGCTTCAATACTTCTAAAACATCACTTCCGAAAGCTAAACATTTCGGTTGACTAAGCTCAAGAATCCACTCTCAAGAATATCAAACACTTTTGACGCCGAATGTACAATAAAATTTGTCTAAGGACCCTGAAACGGAACGCTCCAACAAAATTGAAATGAGATTTTTCCAAATTTTTCGAAAACAAGTTACCAAGTCTCCGATTTAAGTTGGCAACTGGTGTCTGTTTTGTCAAGGACTTTTGCGTACAATTCCTGGGAATCCCTAGGGAATGAAACGAAGAAGAAGAAGGAGAATCGGGAGCTGAAGAACAATAAAGACAGAGAGTGAAAGAGGGACTGACTGTAAGTGGGTCGACGACCCGGTTGGTGGCGGACGATGCCGACGAAGGCGGAGGTGGCGGCGGCGGCGGAGGCACCAACTCTGTAGGTTCATTGACCTCCGCCCCCGGCGTCCCCCACGCGGTGCCCCACTTGGCGCCCATCCTCACTTCACTCATTCACATTTGCATCTCACTTTGTCCAAATTACACTCCTCTCTTATTTCGTTTATACCTAGTTTAACAACCATCAGCAAGTTTATTGTATCGACTCGTTTTTTAATCAAGCTGAATTTTTAAAAACATGATGATGCGTTTTATTTTCTCAAGAGCTATTAACAAAAATTGATAATTAATCGTTTTATAGATTCTGGATCTTTATTTAAAATATAAATCAAAAGATTTCTTTAATTTATTAACTTTAGTGATATAATACTCATATACAAAATTGTTCAATTTGCAATTTTAAACAACTTTTATTTGAAAAAGAAAAAAATTTAAATATTAGATTTTTTTAGTCATTTCGGTGCTGTGACTTTCTTTATAAATTTATACAGTAAAATACAATAATATCGATGATTTTCGGCGGACGTTCAACAGTCATGTTTGTCAGGGGCCACCTATCCCGATTTTCAACGCCCTCTGTTTTGAAGTGATTTTTAAAATTTGAATATTTATTGAATATTGTTTATTTGTTGGTGGACCAAGCCTATAACAAATTTTTTTACCCTTCATGTTTGTTTCATTTATCAAAGTTTGTTAGCATATTTTTGTTTCGGTTTCGGGGGGTAGGGGGGCGTTCTATGTTGTGACATAATATTTGTAGGGGGTTTGTTTGTATGTGACTAACTGTGACAGGGATATTGTCAAAAAAGGCGTAATATGTGAACGACCCTTAATCTTGGAAAAAATAATTTCGAGGCAATTTTCTATTACTCAAAGTAGATCTATTAATGAAAAAAAAAAATACTTTCAGTAATCTGAAATAAATTTCAATGATTTGATTATATATTCTATGCGTTATATAACTGGAGTTGAATTAAAAAAAATCATTTGTGTTCTTGAATCTAGTAAAAAAAGCCACCAGGATGAGGTCAACCAAAGGACACGGCTTTGTTAAAAATATTTTTGGGATGGTGTCTTCAGTCTTTGCAGTCAAATTGAATTAAAACAAAATATATACAATAAGAGTCAGGTAGTTAGTCTCCACGAAATAAAACTCCCTTTTGAGGAAACAGTTTCGGTTTTAATGAAATATTACCATCATCATTTGAGTTCACACTCTCGATAAATGGACTGATGATATTTCATTAAAACCGAAACTGTTTCCTCAAAAGAGAGTTTCATTTCGTGGAAATTAACTACCTGGATGCCTGCTCTTTTAGCCTCTTATTGCTTAATACAACAGACACTTTATTTCTTCAAAATATATACTTTATTTAATATTTATCTCCTCAAATTAATTGTCACTCCAAAAATTAAATAAAGTATATTCATCGGATTGTTTACACCTTACTTGAATAGACAGTCCTGGATGTGTACTATCGAAAATACTTGTTTTTCTGTTAAAAATTAAAATTCTCTTCGTCAAAACATAAATTCCTATTTAAACCTCAAAATCTTCAGTGAGGTTTTCGAGGGTCCGTTTAATTTTTTGGAGATTGGATTCAACATAGAAAGTAATCCCAGTCTGTACCTCAAAATCCTACTTACGGACGGTTTTACAACTTTGAGGTTTAAACCAGAACTGCAGAATCCACAATTGACCCTCAAAAACCTCAAATGAGAGTTTCGTATAGTTAGGATTTCAAATCAATCGGTAATTCATATTTAAACCTCATAGTCTTCAATGAGGGTTTTGAGTGTTAAAGACTGAGAGGCAAATAAAAACATCAAAGGAATTGAGGCTTCTGAGGATAAAACTAGAATTTGTTTTTTGACTTGTTAGACTCGGGTGGTAATACTATCATTTAAAGTTTTTATTATAGTAAAAAAAAAAAAAACATTTGCGGTTTTTACTTACAAACAGAAATCTCCGAAAACTTACCTGAAACAAAAAGAAAAACATTTTGTTAGGAAATATTTTTCCAAAAGCTTATAAGAATATCATAGTTTGATTTGGCTTCCTTTAATACTTTAGAAATTACTTTACTTTCTAGTATTTTTTTTTTTTTAACTCCACTGATAAATGGGCGGATATACGGATGAACGAAGTCTGCAAATCTTAGACTCTCCCTTTGTCAATGAACTCTATCGAAGAATTTATTTGTACAAAGATAAATATATTATATAGGTCTAAATAATGTTTTTTAATATATTTATTTGAAAAAAGAAAGTCAAGTATTTAACTAATATCTCCGCATCGTACTATGTTTGTCTCCAATTTTGATAAGAAACATAAACACAATAGATAAAGTCAATTTGCTGACCTGGAAGATTATTATTTATTTGGCAGAATTGCTATCTGATGATTTGTCTAATATACACTATATATACACATATAATTAATAATATAAATTTGGTGTAGAAAACTAATTTAGAAAACCCAAAAAAGTTTCAATTTTTGAAAATTTGATAATCAGGCTGAGAGAAGAGTTGTTTATGCAAAGGAGATTGGAAGTAGGGTTGTTCGATTATGAAAAAATAATCGATTATACCCTTTTTTCTCTGGTAAATTTCCATTTTTCCCCTCGCGAAAATTATTTGACTTTTTTTTTAGTAAATCGAAATTTTGTTTGTAAAATTAATTTCAATTAATTATTTTTCATAGCAAGAGGGAAAAAAAAATGGAAATTTTACAAACAAAATTTAGATTTACTAAAAAAAGTCAAATGATTTTCGCCAGGGGGAAAATGGAAATTTTACCAGAGAAAAAAAAAGTATAATCGATTATTTTTTTGTCTATCCGGATCCAATAATCGATTAATCGGAATAATCGATTATTTTTTTCTATAATGTGGGGGGGGGGCAGAACAGGCCCCTACTTCCAATCTCCTTTGATTTTATATGAAAATAGTTATTTTTATGTATATAAATATTTGGGGTCCAGGCATTCTTATTTAAGCCATTTGGTATCCAAAATGGCTTAAATAAAATCATCTGACTGCCTGGGATCCGAACCCGCGATCCTTGGTATAGAAGGCCAGCACGCTAGCCACTATACCAAGCCCTAGGGCAAAAATAAAATTTAATTGAAATTAGTATTTTGTTTCTAAGGTATTTTTCCACATCTGCATAGGTATTTAGATCCCGTCCCCTACTTTTAATTGCTCTATTTCTAACAAACACTTTGAATTAGAAGAAGTTCGAGTTAAATGATTTTTCTAAGTTATGGCTTAAAAAAATATATTAGCCTTTGATGATAATACCTTTGATTATTGGCGTAGCCAGAAATTTTTGATGGGGTGGGGGGGGGATCAAGAAATTTTTTTTCAAAAATTTAAGATTATTTTAGGGTTTTTATAAATCATTTTGGTTTGTTTTTTTAGCTAGAGTAAATTATTATATTTTACTTTCTCTTACCCTATGTGAAATATAATTTGTATTAAATATCTAGTCATGGCTTGGGCCCCATGGGGGGGGGGGTTTGAACCCCCAAGCCCCCCCCCCTGGATACGCCTATGCCTTTGATATTATATATATCAATATATAATACTCCTTTTGATAATAAACTCTCGAGACGGAAATGGCAACTTTTTTAACCTTCGACCTTCTTTTACTTTTCATTTTCATTTTGCCAACCTTTAAGAATTTTCTATTATTTGACAATAATTTTATGACCGGATGCCCTTCCTGCTTAACTAAATAGGATTTGTTGGATGGGTTTCTTAGAAATTTCAAAATATGATGCGGCCATTATATTAATTTTTTTTTTACGCACTTAAAAAATACAAAAATCTTCAATATTGTGTATTTTTTATCAAACAATCGCCAAAAGCATAGGAAATGCCCTCTTCGACTGACCTCTGAGCAGACTCTCTAATTCATGTGCCATTCTCTAGGTCATGAAATTGAAAGTCTTAAGAGAAAGGCATCAAAACATAAACTGTGCATTAAATTGAACATAAGTTGCACTCGTGGGAAAGAAAGCCTTTTTTTTACTTTCTTTATAATTTTTTTTTCATCTTCCTCTATGCCTCCACATCGGGACATACTTCTAATAAACTCGTATATAAAAGAGAAAGTAATCGACAAAATATTATCTTCAGTGATAAAAGACATGCCAATTACGTTACGGTATCTTGTTTGTAAAAAAAATTAGGTTAACCTTATTTCAAATATTTGATAAGAGTTGAGTCAATCTTCTTTATGTAAAGATAATAAATAAATTAGATGAAAAATTAGAGTGTTGGTTTAAAAAAAAGAAGAAATATTGTCTATTTGTTGAAATTAGATCACGTTTATTGTTGAACAATCATAGATCATCAATGAATAAAATAACAATACAAATTATTATTTGAAATGATTTAACGGAAGAAATAAAACAGCAAGAAATCGCTTTATACCATAAATTTGAAAAATTTTTTGCTGTTTTATTTCTCCCGTTAAATCATCCTCTGAAACCAGCAACAATTCATATATCCTCATATTATTTGAAATGCCTACTGGGATTCCCGTTTATTTACCTGAGATGCTTTCGGGTACTTACAAAATGGCCTCTGACCAAAGCCATCTACCGGCTCCTAGTGAAGTTACACCATTTGCTATCTCTAACCTCCTCCTGTGTTCATATCTTTCGACTTATTTCGGCTCCAATTATTTTTTGAGATTTCGGGAACTAAAATATATATGAATATTTACGGATGAATCTAACTAAGATTATGTGGATTGCGCCTTTTTTCTCGGATGCTTTTGATTTAAATTTAGTGTGATAAAGGACATCTCTTTATGTATTGATTGCAATGATAGCAATTTTATACTCTATGGATATAGTTCTAACAATTTTTCCTTAATTTCTGATTGAAAAATTAAATCGAATAATAATCAAAATATATTTAGTTGTATGGTTGAACGCCCCTTCTCGTTCCAATTTCATTATTGAGTTCGCCATTTGAGTTGCCTATCTTGCAGCCACCTACATCTAATTAAGAACCGATTTTCCGTAAAAAATAGTAGGTTAGAAGTCGGCATATATTTTATTCTAGCATTTTGTTTTTTAACCCTAGAACGCACAAGGTTTTTGGAAACGCAAAGTCACAAGGAGGGCCTCTCAGGCCCACTATATGTTTAATAGGTTTTTCAACACATTTTTGAATAATTATATTAATTTTTGTTCATTAATTTATTTTAAAATTTATAAAAATATATAACTAATCAATATTTTATTCATAATTTTAAGGTTTTTATTTTAAAAACATCTTTTACATATAATTTTTTTAGTACAATGACCACTTCAAATATTTCTTTTACAGCAAACTTGTTATTTTTGTTTTCTGTTTATTTTAGTTGGACACAAATAACATCTTCTTCTTGTAGGTTTTTTAAGATCAAAATTTTTATTTTGACATTGAGGGGGTACTTCCTCAATTACCCTTCTAATTGATTTCTGTAGTCCTTGTATCGATCTTATTTTTATGTGATCGCAAATTAATTCCTCGCTCAATTCAACAAAAAATTTTCTTCGGAGGTGTTTTTTTTGGAAATTAACATGAGATTTGTGTTTTAAATTAAAATAAATGATCATTGATGCAATTGCACATACCGTAATAAAGTTTTCAAAAAGGGCCAACAGCCAATGATTTGTTTTTCTTTTGCAGCTAGGCTATACTACCGTATGAGTGTTTGTCATTTTATCCAAAATATCTACTGCTCCTTTCGATTGATTATAATAAATAATAATTTCTGGTTTTTGGGCATGTTCATAAACAATACCAATATTGTCTGAATGATATATACTCGACAAGAGTAAAATAGACTTCCTTTTTTAGGCACATAAGAGACAAGCGCAAATTTGAGAGTAAATCGAAAAAGTGGTTTTTTTTTAAATTCAATTTTGACTGTATCTCTTTGGCTAAAAGCAAATGCTGTAACTATAATTCACTTTTTGTTGTGACTAAAGTGATAATATGATTCATTTTAATAATTTTTTTTATATAATAAGTTATCAGTCGAAATAATATTGAATGACAGAGCGGGTATTCTTAGAAAAACAGGGGTGGAGGTCGACGGTGACCTTCCAGCTGAAGACCTCCGTAAAGGCGCGGCCAGTGGCATCTTTTGGCGTATTTACAAACTACGGTGAGGCGAAGGTCGCGCGCCTGGCGACCGTTCGCCGGAAATAGACACACCAGGAGAGTGAGAGAGAGAAAGAAGGTGGGAGAACGGATCCATTGCGCCATTCCGGAAAACGCAACGGAGGGGGATGCTTGCAATTCAGATATGATAAGAAATTGCATAAGAGACAGACAAAGAGAATTGAACTTCTACTAAATTAAATGAAGTGATTTAATGATGATGGAAGGAAAAAATTTTTCAATAATCCAACTCCATTTATTCTCCTGAATTAGGCCTATATAATTTGGATAAAACAAAACGGACTAGGTTGATGGGGCTATCTCAAAGATAACAGATAAATAAATGCCTGCTGATATCGTAAATTAAAAATAATGAAAATTTTTCTGTAGATTTAATATATTTATTGTTCTGTGTTGGCCACATCAATTTATTAAATATAAAATGTTTTTCTTTAAGAAAGAAAAGAACAATACTTGTGAGTCATTAAATATTTATGTTATGATAAAAGTATTATACTATAATGATTGATAAGAAAATTTTATTTTGTTGGGTTCATATAAAAAAAAAATTCTTTTTTATCTTATTACGAATTCTCACCTGAATGAATCACATTTAGGGCTAAATAAACATTACTAGTATTGTTCCATCTCACACAAGGGGGTACAGGGGGGGGGTAAGGGGGTCCCCCCCGAGATTCGAAAAAAATACTTTTTTTCGAAAAAAATTATTTTTATTGTAAATTTTTAAAATTAATACTTAAAATTTGATGTGTTTTATATTCTGGCAAACAATTACAGAATGCGCTTTTAAATTGCCGAAATTAAAAAAAAATAGTGTGTGTGCGACGAGTCCACCAGATTCCGACCCTCTGGTCCTTGTCTCACACTAATACTATTGTATTGTGTATCATAATATTCATTTTATATTTAAATCAGCTGATTAGTGATGTTATAAATAAAATTTAAAGAGAAAGAGATGCTCCCCTGTATATCTGCCCTTCTGGTTTCATACAGGACATCCTCCATAGGCTAATGGAAAATGACCACTCGTAGGGATTAACTCAGGATAGATAATTTGTGAGGGGAGACAGCCAATGATGAATGGTCTATGCCTTCGGGCAGGTTTTAAAAATAAATGAATCTATTTCCATTCCTATAATCATGATAATCCCAATCCATTGGAGGTCATCATCTTTAAGCTAATTGTTTCCTAAAAATTCCCATTTGTTGGCTTCAGGTTCTTAAAACGCTTTCGAATCAATATTGTCAACATTTGGGGGGATAAATGAGAATTGCATATGCTTAGAAAAGCGATAAATTTAAAAATGGTTCAAATAATAGCTTTGAGAAAATTAATCTCCTGCTGGTTTGGAATTTAAAACACTACAATGTTTAGATATGAAAAAGAGAAGGCCGCTATTCTTTATTGATCTACTTGTAATTTGAATATACACATGGTTAATTTATGTTGTTTTTGTCTGTCTGCATAGTTCTGAGAATGGTTCTTATCCGGAACAAAACTTCAACAAAGAGAGGAATAAATACATTTAAAAAAATATCTTCGCTCTCTTTTTCCTTGTAATATAAATATTTCTTAAGCAACCTACAAATTTAAAGAAGAAGCTATAAAAATCAAGTTCAGAAGCAGCAAATAATAAAATAACCTTTGGATGCCTAGCCGAAGAAGATGTTTAGAACGGAATTTTATTTGTCCATCTTCAGTCCTTATAGGCGCAAAGATGTCATTGTTTCTCTGTTCATGTTAGAAGATTTTGACAATCTGTGCAACTAACCCTTCTGTAACGCACGTTCGAATATATTGACCGGATCCACAAGGGGAAAGGGATAAAGATACAAGTGCAAATAATTATAAAAAAATTCAGGATTTTGTTAAGGGAGACGGGCTGCAGCTTTTGGGGTAGGGCAGCTGGAGTAGCAGATTCAAGGAAGAGAGTGCAATGGAAGTAATGAAGATTTTATTTGCGGATTCACGCCAACGTTTCTATAACTTCTTCGCAATCTTCTTCAGGCAAAACAAAATTGTAAAATGAAGATGAGTGCGAGAAACTTTCGAAACGTCGACTACAAAATACAAAAAGTTCCTGGCTGCTCTATTTCTCGAGAGACTCCCGCGCAGTTTCCAATTAAGTATTCAGCCAACCAACTTTTGTTTGATTAAAATCATAGCAGAGGGGACCTCTAGTGAATAAATTGCACAACTTTCCACTGAGGTGGAGCAGTCAAAATGAAGAAAATTTATTAAAACTTGATTCTTTTAGAGCATAGCTCATTCTGGAATTGTTGTCAAAACCCCTTTCTCTTCAGCTTACAAACAGCAAAGGACTAAATGGCTATTAAGGGCTCCTCTTCTTCAATGGGTCCCCCTTGTCCCCTCTTTTATACAAAAAGCCGATTTATTCAACTCTACTGTGTAATCAAGGAGCTAGTTTACCAAATTCCGTTGACTAATTCTCTTATAATTCTAAATGTTCATTATCAGTCTCATTAATGTCCTGATGGACAGGGGCGGGATTAACGTTTGTAGCTGACAGAGAAACGATCCCTGCCTAAAACAGAACAGGATTTATAAGCAATTAATTCCAAATAAAAAAGAAAGGAAGAAAAAGTTGTGTTACTCTCAGATTTTATCTAATTTTCATTATTATCTATCTATTCATTCATTCGTTTGACCTTAACATTATCATAATCTATGTTCTAACTGAAGGTTAATAGCTATCATTAAATAAATTTGGATATCACTTTAACCTAGTGGGATTTCAAACTTGAGATTACATAGTATAATAGTTGTTACATCCTCTAGTTAGTTTAGAATAGTATTTATGTAAGGGTAGAGAAAGTTTAAGGCCACTCACCATTACTCTCGAGTTCATTCACTCGAAATTTACATTATGACTTTTAGTTACCGATTTTTGATTTTTTTTTTAAATTTTCACCATTTTTATTGGTGACCAATTCAATTGAAATAAATTTTTTATTGCATCAGACGGGATACGAACTTCTGAACCATATTAAATTTGCCAAAAAATTTGTTTTACTTCATTTCCAAAAATATAAATTTTAATATAAAGTAAACTTACTTCTTGATTGTTCTCTAATTTAGAAAATATTCCTTCAAACTTTGAATGGCTATAAAATATCAATTATAGATTTAGTTAAATTCCTATTATT
>JAKCPI010020827.1:0-21361 GCA_023213315.1 Euborellia annulipes
TTTTTACTTTCTCTTACCTATGTATATATGTAATATATATATAGAGAGAAAGTATTGGTTTCATGTCAAAAATTCGATGTCGAGATTTTGATGGATCTTCACGTTTTGAGGTCCCCTGAATCCAAAAAGTGGTTTTCGCGACATGGTCTGTCTGTCTGTCTGTCTGTCTGTGGGTGTGTGTGTGTGTGTGTGTGTGTGTGTGTCTGTGTGTGTTCAATTTTAAGCATGAAGGAATTGAGCTATGAGGCTGAAATTTTATATTTAAGTTAAACACCCCCCGGGACCGACAAAATAAGCTTTTAATCAAAATCGGCCAAAAAGTACTAGTACTTTACTGATGTACTTTTTCAGTTTTTTTCGATTTTCTCAAAATTCGCTCTAACGATTTTGATTAAAATTCAAAAATCAATTATTTTTTAGATGCTCTTTCAAATGTATATTCTCGTTTTGCCCTCAAAATTGTTTGAAGCACACTTTACTCTTGTGCTTCATAGGAAAGATAGGAGAAATAAATGGTTGCCATGGTAACCGAATTTAAATCTTTTTCTTTTTATTAGATTAAAAAAATCAATTATTATTTAAACGCCCATTTTTTTTTTCGGAGAAAACATATCTCTCTCTCTCACAAAACTATCTTCTCTCTCTTTCTACGCGTTTTAAATTTTTCTACCTTATCTTCGCATTTGGCCAATGTTAATTTCCTATAGGGATTTGTATGTTAATTTCGATTCAAAGGGGGTCCCCTTTGGAACTTTTTACGCATTTAAAATTTTTTTTTCCAATTCTTATGAAATTTTGTATTTATTTACGAATCTATATTGTGTATAAAATGTCCAAATATGAGATTAAAATTTTGAAAAATAACCATAGTTTATTTCAAGCAATCAACATTTAAAATGCAAGTTTGAAACTAAGGTGCTATCGGAAACTAAATATATCTCGACACAAAAAATCTGGTGTGACCAGCACAGTGCACAACTTTCTCTTACCGAAGGGTAAGAGAAAGTTGTGTGCTGTGCGCCAGTCACACCAGATTTTTTTTAATATTTTTAAACACACTTTTTTCTCATTCACACTCACACTCTTTTCGGCGATATAAGACTATATACGATAACCGAACCACTTTTTAAAAGTGAGTGTATTTTTGCCATCGCCGGCACTATTTTTATATAAAGATAATTTTCTTATTCATCAATTTATTAAATAAATACAGATTTTTCATTTAATTTATATCTAATTCTATAAAGATTAAATTCAAATAAACTATGGTTATTTTTCAAAATTTTAATCTCATATTTGGACATTTTATACACAATATAGATTCGTAATTAAATACAAAATTTCATAAGAATTGGGAAAAAAAATTTTAAATGCCTAAAAAGTTCTAAAGGGGACCCCCTTTTGAATCGAAATTAACATACAAATCCCTATAGGAAATTAACATTAGGCCTATGAGAGAAGGCGGAGAGACAGGCGATAATGTTTGCAAGTGAGAGAGAGACATATATGTTTTCTTTGAAACAATTAAAGACACAAATAAAATAAAAATAAATGGGAATTTAAATAATAATTGATTTTTAATCTAATAAAAAGAAAATCTGGTGTGACTGGCGCACAGCACACAACTTTCTCTTACCTTCGCTAATCGAAAGTTGTGTTCTGTGCTTGTCACACCAGATTTTTTTTGTGTCGACATGTATTTAGTTTACGACAGTATGGTACATTCGATTTTCAAGATGTAAAATTTATAAGTATGGGAAAATATTTATATTTTGTTACCATGGCAACCATTTCTCCTATCTTTTCTATGGAGAACAAGAGTAAAGTGGTCTTCAGAAGATTTCAATCACAAAATGAGAATATACATTTGAAAGAGCACCTAAAAAATAATTGATTTTTGAATTTAAAAAAAATCGTTGGAGCAAATTTTGAGAAAATCGAAAAAAACTGAAAAATTGCATCAGTAAAGTACTAGTACTCTTTGGCCGATTTTGTTGAAAAGCTTCGTGTCACGTCCCATGGGGGTGCCTAACTTAAATATAAAATTTCAACCTCCTAGCTCTTTCCGTTATTGAGATATTTTGTTCACAGACACACACACAGACAGACAGACACACAGACAGACAGACCATGTCGCGAAAAACCACTTTTTTGGATTCAGGGGACCTCAAAACGTGAAGATCCATCAAAATCTCGACATCGAATTTTTGACATGAAACCAATACTTTCTCTCTCTATATATTAACATATATATAGAGGTAAGAGAAAGTAAAAACTGAAAAAAGTACATCAATAAAAACATTTTTATAGATAAATAAATTATCTACAACTTTTATTTAATACTTATTATTTATTAATCAATTAATTAGCGAGATAAAGAGGCTAACGTTTTTGAGTTGTTAAATTTAAGTTTTTTTTTCTGCTCGTACTCAAAAATAGTAGAGTGTAGAAAAAAAAAAATATTTCAAATAAAAGTTGTTGTAAATTTTCTTATCTTCAAAAAACATATTTTGTGATTTTATGTTAAACTTCATATTTAAGAAAATATTAATGAAAAACTAAAATTTTAACACTTTTTTTTTTCAATTTTCTAATATTGATTTTAGTGAGATTTTTTTAAATTAATGACACTGCACATATTTTACTACACACATAAATATACAGAGAGATATATATAACAGCAACAATTAATCAAATACGTATTTAAATTAGAGCAATTTGACCAGATGGTCATAAATCATAATTTTAAAACAAGATGATATTTATTTTTGTTATAACAAAAAAAAAAAAAAAAAAAAAAACATTGTGTGGATTTATGAAACCACGATGCAAGTGAAACATTTTCTTTCGGATCGTAGACGTTTAACTGAAAATTTTCAGAAAATTATTCAATTAAGGAAATTAAAATCGCGTTTTTAATCTTAACTTAATAATTGGAAAATGGGAAATCAATAGAAGAATGTTAAAAACTGAGAACAATTTTATTTAGCATTTGAAGATTTGAATTATTTTAAATTAATTTAAAAATTATATTTTATCAATTTAAAAATTGAATAATTAAATCTCACAATTATTTTTTTTGAATTCGTCATATATATTAAATTTCAACTTTCCTATTTTTGTCGTCACGGCTTATGACGTCACCTGTAGAGTCACTGCCTTTGACGTCACGGTTTGTAACGCGACATGACATGCTGATAGAAAAGCGAAAAAAATAAAAGTTCCACTTTAAAAAAAAAAATCATGCGAATCCAAAGAATACAGCAAATAATAAGACTGTAAAATGTAAAATATTATCATTAAAACTCTGTATGAATAACAACATTTTAAACTCTTTGTTGAAATGAATGATGATAATGATGATGTAAATTTGATGATGTTTTTAGTCTTTGAATTACAAATAATTATTATGCCCTCTCTATAAAATACATACCTATTTGTAATAATAATAAATTACAACATATTATATTAAAATAAAGAGCTCTGGACCATATTAAAGCCGATAAAATATTAGAGGGAGAGAGAAAATGGTTATAGGCTCGTCTATAAACAAAATATTACCTAATAATTATTTACATACTCTTTTAAATAATATGAAAAAAATGGCTTCCGTTATCGAACCAGATTCCCAGTTTTTCCTTCATAACTTTATTATTATTAATCCCATATCTTACAATGATATATCAAATTATTCGGATTTAAATTCCTTATAATTCTTCTCTTTCCATAAATTTCAGAAAAATCAATAGAAAAGGCGATTTTTTAAAAAAACATAATTTTGTATAATTTTTAATTAAAGCGCCCCACGCTTTTATTTCAAGTCATAAATATTCAACATTTAACAAGAACTTAATTGTTTATCTCTTTTTAATTTATTTATTTAATAATACTTAATTAATTTATTTAATTTTTTTTTTTTTATTACATTTTTATTTTAAATTTTTTAGTCTTTTTTATTTTAGATAGAGTATTAAAAAAAAGAAAGGCAGGAAGCGTGAGGCATCAAATCAAGTACCACATTAATTTAGTCTATTTTGATAAAAAGCTAAGGGGAATTGTTGTCATCAAAAATGACCCTTAAGTATTAAATTTCACGCCTCTAGCTCATCGGGAAGTCTTTCGAAAATAGATTAATTTGCATGAGGTTTCAAATAAAGTACCACATTAATTTGGGCTATTTTGATAAAATAAAATTTTACAATGTCGGCACCAAAAATGACCCTTAAATATCAAATTTCACACCTCTATTTCATTGGGAAGTGTCTTAAAAAAAGACTAAAAGTTGGGTTTCAGGGAACCTCATAACGTGTATATCCATCAAAATTTCTACATGAATCCAATACTTTCTCTCTCTATATATTAACATATATATAGAGGTAAGAGAAAGTAAAAACTGTGGAAGCGGTAAATTCAAATCAATCATATTATTAAAAAATCTGTATTCTACTAAATAGTTCCAGGTCAACTAGAGAGTAATTTCTGAAATCACAAGTAAACAAAAAAAAATTGTATATTTTTTGAGGTACGATATAACTACGGTATACACTCACACACACACATGAAGTTGTTATCTTTCTCTATAAGAAGAAAGAAGCTCTCTCTTTAAGTTTTAGGCTCTTTTTCATATAAATTAGATTTGTTTGTTTAGGGATGAAGGGACCAAGTACAGGGATTCCCTTTCGTAAATTGCATCCCCTCCGTTTTCTCTTTCTTTCTTCTTCTTCTTCAAGCCCCGGAGGCAGCAAGCCTATATCGAGTAAAAAAAAAGGAATTGAGACCAGGAAAATATATTTCATTTTCAGAGATAAAATAATTCTCAATTCTTGTAATTTTATTTGTGATAGATTTGGCAACTGTGTGGAAAATAAAACAAAAGCTTTAACAGTGTAATGGTAAATGATATAAAATAAAAACATTTTCAAACAAAAATTGTTTAAATATATTAATAAATAATATATATAGGCCTATATATAAAATTTCTCTAAAGTGAATATATTATGAGATATTTTGATTTTTGTCAAGGGAGGAAAATTTAAATCTTACAAGTTGGTCAGAGAGGGAAATTTAAAACTAAAATTTTGCAATTGCTCTCGCTGATTGGCCAGAAAGAGAGGAAGTAAACCAAGTGAGGGAAATTTAAATCTTAGTCAGAGAGGGAAATTTAAAACTTTAAAATTTTGCAATTGTTCCCCGAAACGAGCAAGAGGGGCCAGGGAGCTTCGCATCCTGGCAAGTGGAAAAGCTCCGCCGAAGGCGGTTAATAAATAGAGAGAAATATTGGGATCTTGCAAAAAAAATTTTTTTTTTTTCACACTCACATTCACACAGTCTTTTCGGCAATTCAGGACATATAGGACTTTGCCGATAATTGTTATTATTTATAATATCTATTGGAGGTCCAGGCATATTTATTTAAGCCATTTGGTATCCAAATGGCTTAAATAAAATCATCAATCCGAACCCGCGACCCTTGGTATAGAAGATTAACACGCTACCAACTAAACCAAACCCGAGGGCTTCAAAAATTATTGATTTGGATGGAAATATACTTTTTGATAGCCACCAATTATCAAAATTTCTAAAAAATGAAGTGATTTGAGACTTCAAAGTTAGGTACAAAAATCAACATTTGAATAAAATTGGTTTAAGAGTTTTTGATTTTCTTAAAATTACCTTCGGTAATCGAAATTTGTGTGCTGTGCGACAGTCACACCAGATTATGTTATTAAAATATCCAAAAATTTTAAAATTTTATTTTTTTAATAAATCATCTTTTCTGTTAACTTTTTGAAAATTTACATGGAGAGAAATATGAAGAATTTAATTACAAATAATTTAATAAATATTTGAAAGATATAGGATTAATAATAATAAAGTTATGAAGGAATAACTGTGCCCCGGGTTTGATGCAGTACATAATACTTAAACAATTAATTATAAGTACAATATTATCAAAATTTATAAAGTAAAAACACAATTTTGTAAAATTCCTATATTTAATCCCTTCCAGTATAGGAAAGTAAATAGAAATTATTTCTAATGAGATAAAATCAGATTTTATAATGCCATTGGACGTTTTGTTTCCATATTATTGTTATTAATAATACAATAATTATTTAATATTTAGTATAACCAGAATTTTTTATTTTAATAATTCAATTCATATTTAATAATAATAATAATGAAATCCAACAGCGATAACAAATAAATTCAATTTTTTATTACGTGGCTTTATTTAATCCTTTATTGTCTTTATTTATTAATATTATAATTAATTCATTATATAAATAGAAATCAATTAATTTCCATGGATTTGAGTTTATTTTAAAATTTTATAAATGAATTCAACCCAAAACCCAATGGTCGAGATTATTTTTATCTTTAATTTGACGTCACAATTAGATTTTAACGAATTTTTGAAATTTTATTTTTGTGTACAATTTTTAATTTTATATTAAAGCTGCCAATTTTCTAATTAAAATGATATATAATACTTGTATTTAAATTTATTGCAATTAGTAATAAAAAAGATTTTTTCTTTTGAGGTGAGAATGTCCACCATTTTTTTTTTTTTTTCATTTTTTCCACGACAATTCAATTTTAAATAAATATAATTATTATATAATTCACTTTTATTTGAAACAGCAATTGAAATTTTCTAAATTTTCTTTAATAAATATGGATATATTTACTCAGAATCCACATAACTATTCTTTTTGTGACAGCTGTTTTTTTTTTTCTTTTTTTTTAGAGACAAAATGACCCGAAAGTATATAAATCCACACACCTATAATACGCAATTTCAATTTCACAAGTGGAAAGAGGAGAAGATATATTACACTACTTCAATAAAATTGTAAATCATAATGTTTATACAAAGGACCTCCTTTTGGTTTGATATTTATGGCTGTTTACATGCATACATTCAACAGACATCTTTCTTTTGTGGCATATCTTAATAATAATAAAAAAAACTTTGACATCTTTTTTTTATCCATCATCATTTAAATAATGAAGTTATTAACAAAATTAAGTGAAAACACAAGTTATCCGAGAAAAGATTTCCTTTTTAATGCCTCTTTTATGTTGCAAAGGTTTTAGTGTATAATATTTAATATAATTGACAGTCAGAGGTCGTTCCACACGCTTGTTTTTCAAGGCCACCCAACCGAAATTCAGCCGTGATTTGGTATTGATGAACATCGAAAACGATTTTGGTTACTAACCAACACCCAATTATATAGATATGGTTTTAAGAGTTTTCTTTTTTATAATTGGCTGCAGGGAGACGTTCCACACGCTTGTTTATCGAGACCACCCAACCGAAATTTAGCCCTGATTTGGTATTGCTTAACATCAAAAACGATTTAGGTTACTAATCAACATCCAATTATCTAGATATGATTGTAAAAGTTTTCTTTTTTATAATTGGCAGCCGGGGACGTTCCACATTCTTGTTTTTTAGGACCACCCAACCAGCCGTGATTTGGTATTTCTTAACATCAAAAACGATTTAGGTTACCAACCCAATAATTTGTAAAAGTTTAATTGGCTACCGGTGGACGTTCCACAGGCTTGTTTTTCGGGGCCATCCAACTAAAATTCAGCAGTGCTTAGTCATTTTTGATTATTAGGGGCAATTTACAATGCAAAAAAACTAAATTATTTTATTTACCATTTAATTTTTTTTTAATTTTGCCCTTTCGGCTACTGAGGCCAATTAAGGTTCGGGAATCACAAGCTGAATTTATTTTTTAATTCACTTCGTTTTTTATATTTTTTATTTTTTTTTTTTATTTTATTTCAACAACAAAAACCAACAAATACCTGATATAAAAAAACAAACAAATTTGGTATTGTATAAAAAAAAGAAAGAATTTGACCGCAATCTGCTTCGCTTTAAGCCATAAACCATCCGTCGACGTTCAAACTTAACTCCCTTGACATAAAAACATATGGATCCTTTCGAAATTTTAAGACCCATAAGACTTTTATAAATGCAACTAAAAAAAGAACAAAGATCTTATCTACCTGTCCAATCAGTAATGATAAAATTTATATCAAATTTCATTTTAAAAGTATTATGGAAAATAATACATTCATTCAATAGGCGATTTTTTTTTTATATAAAGTTTGATGCAATGTGATTTCATGCAACTAGTTGTAATCAACCGGTTGTATCAAACTTTTTTATATCTTCTTAGGACTAGATAATTACTTTAAATTTTAATCATTTCATCCTTTTCCGATCAGTGGTTTTAGAAATTTTTTTAACTTGAAATTAATACTTTTTTGTTGCTAGCGGAAATGAAATGAACTTATTATAACCATACCATGCAACGTAATTAAAAATAAAAAAAAAAAGAAAGAATTTGGTTTTCCTTTTCTCTCTCTCTGTAGTTCTCTTAATATTCACAAACTAAACAAATAGAATATTCAGGTTACCGCTACCGTTGGTGGCTGTGGTGGTAATATGCAAATGCAACGGGAGAGAGGAATCAATAGCATAAAACGGATACGTATACAGAAATGTGTTGCTGCTGCTGCTGGGTTCAATTAAATATTTATTAACGCTATTAAATTATTTGACATCCCCCTTTTCTATTTTATAAATAATCAACACCTGTGAATAAATAAATTTAGTTATAGTTCCTATTCTCTCTCTCTCTGTCCTTTTAAATTATAAATTCTATCTATTTTATAATTTATAAACATTAAATATGACAGCTGTCAAAAAGACAGAGAGATGCAAATTATTATAGGTATAAATAGAAAATTTTATTTTTAAGGCATTAATGACGTTCTATATCCCACAGACGATATGAAAACAAAATCAGTTACTTAAAAAAAAAAAATAAATTTAGATAATGAAATTAAAGCAAAAACTTTCAATAGTTTTTTAAAAATATCTCTGTAACAATAGATTTTAACATAAAAATGGATATTATAATTTTTATAGATGAGAAAATTTTCTACAACTTTTATTTGGACAATTCTTTTGAAAAGTCTGTAGTTAACGAATTTTAATTGATTAAATTTAAGAACAAGTGTTAAAAAAAGACTAATGATTTGCATTTTTCTGCAACATCTCTTTAACAACGAGGTATAGAGAAAAATAGTTATTAAAATTTTTATAGATTAAAAAATTTACTACAACTTTTATTTGGATAATTCTTTTGAAAAGTCAGTAGTTAACGAATTAGAATTGATTAAATTTAAGATCAAGTGTGCAAAAAAAAAGTTAAAATTTGAATTTTTCTCTAATATCTCTTTAACAATGAGGTGTAGAATAAAAATAGTTATTTGATAGATGAACAAATTCACTAAAAATTTTAGTTGAATTATTTTTTTATAAACTCAATAGTTAACGAGATTGAGTAGTTTACATTTAAGATTAAGATTCGATTAAAAAGTTAATTTTTGCAATTTCTTTCGATACCTCTTTTATAATGAGTTACACTGTAAAAAAAAATATGAATTTTCAATCATTTTCCATATACTTTCGTGGTTGAATATTAATATGCCCAGGATATGAAATAAAATTAATATAAAAGTTTATGAACAAATTACCAACTTTTAAACTTATCTTTTCTTTGTGTGCCGCCAAATTTTGAAATCGTTAAAAGTGTACCGCGACAAGTTGAGAATTACTGCTCTAAACGTTCTCAAATAACTCGACTACTTCAAGGAATTTTTATTAATATTATTTTAAGGAAACTTGAAATTATTCTTTTAAAATTTATTTCACAAATCTAAATTTATTAAATTCTGGTTTGAAATTCGCGCTCTAAACTATTTAAATATTTATGAAGTCATACTAATTAAATAATTTTTATAAAGTAATTCAACTAAATAGCTATAAAATAAAAATTAAAATTAACAATTTTTACCAAAATAATTAATTTTAAAATGTACAAGAAATTTGTTAGGTTGGCAACAAATTGAACTTTCTCAATATATTCATAAACAGTTTATGAAACAGAGTTCCTATACTTGTATAGGAAGTTTTTTGGAAGTTTTTTTAACAGTGTATGTAAAAAAATAGATACTATCCGTTTTATAGGTGAAGAAATTTGCTACAAATTTTCGTTGAAGTATTTTTTTATAAACTCAAGAGTTAAGGAATTAGAGTGGTTTAAATTTAAGTTTAAGATTAAATTAAAATGTAAATATTTGCATTTTTCTTCGATATCTCTTTAACAATGCCGAAGAGAAAAAAATAGGTATTATCGTTTTTATAGATGAGAAAATTGTCTATAAATTTTTATTAAACTATTTTTTTATCAACTCAATAGTTAACGAGTTAGAGGGAAAAAGAAATTTAATTTTAATATCTTAAAAAATTTATCCTAATTTTATCGCTCTATAATTCATTAATTATTGAGTAAATAATAAAATGTTTCAAATAAAGTTTGTTGCAAATTTACTCCTTTATAAAAATGATAATAAGTGTTTATATGGTAAACACAATAGTTAAAGAGATATCGATGATAAAATGAAAAAAACAAAAAACTTTTTAATACGTTCTCAAAATATTGAACCCTCGTTGTGTTTTTCTATTTATATAAAATAAATGTAAATGGAAAGCCACCTTAGAGAAAAGGAGGTCTTTGTTCTCCTAATTTTGTTGTTTATTTACTAAATTTTAATCTCCAAGATTTAACAAGAAAAGAGGAAAGATCTCTTTCTTCTTAATTAAGAAAAAAGATGTTCATTAAAAATCTAGAATTTCTCTCTGTACTTTATATCAATTTATTTCTTAATAGAGACATTTTCAACTCTGTCATTAATTTTTTTTTCTTTAATTTAACCATGTAAATAAATAAATTAACATCAAAGCTAAAAAGAGATCGAAACTGGACCCTCATTTATTTGATCTTATAATTCAATAAAAAATCAAAAAAAATTTATTAATTATAGAATAATAATTGTGAGTTGTTGAATAATTGTGAGATTTAAAAATTTCAATTTTAGAATTATTTGCAACGCATATACCACTTGTCGGATTTTCATCAGATTTTATTTGACTATCTAGGCTGGGTTATATTTATGAAAAAAAATCTGGTGTGACTCAGCACACAACTTTCTCTTACCTTCGGTAATCGAAAGTTGTGTTCTGTGCTTGTCACACCAGATTTTTTGTGTAACATGTATTTAGTTCCCGGCAGTAGGGAATATTTGAATTCAGATGTAAAATTTATAAGTATGGGAAAATATTTATATTTTGTTACCATGGCAACCATTTCTCCTATCTTTCCTATGAAATACAAGAGTAAAGTGTGCTTCAAACAATTTTGAGGGCAAAACGAGAATATACATTTGAAAGAGCATCTAAAAAATAATTGATTTTTGAATTTTAATCAAAATCGTTAGAGCGAATTTTGAGAAAATCGAAAAAAACTGAAAAAGTACATCAGTAAAGTACTAGTACTTTTTGGCCGATTTTGATTAAAGCTTATTTTTCCGGTCCCGGGGTGTTTAACTTAAATATAAAATTTCAACCTCGTAGCTCAATTCCTTCATGCTTAAAATTGAACACACACACACACACAGACACACAAGACAGACAGACCATGTCGCGAAAATCACTTTTTGGATTCAGGGGACCTCAAAACGTAAAGATCCATCAAAATCTCGACATCGAATTTTTGACATGAATCCAATACTTTCTCTATATATATTACATATATACATAGGTAAGAGAAAGTAAAAAAAAAACCATTTACGGTACCTAGAAATAATAAATTTAAAGAAATTTAATATATCTGATTTAAATTTTTCGTATATAACTTTAAAATTTTACTTAAAATCAAAAATATAATAAAAAACTTTTTTTTAAAAAATTCTTTTATTTAAATTGAACTAAAAAGCGAGAAATAATTTAATTTAATTGTTCTTGTTAAAATTGTTTATAATTTATAACTTAAAATAAAAGCGTGGGGCGCAAAATTGATAGCTAAAGGAAGGAAGCGTGAGGCTTCAAATAAATGTACCCCATTAGTTTGGCGTATTTTGGTCCAATAAAAATTTATTAAAAAAGAAGCTTTAATATATTTCACACCTCTAGCACATAGAGAAGTCTTTTGAAAATAGATTAATTCGCGAAGGGTTTCAAATAAAGTACCCCATTAGTTTGGCCTATTTTGGTAAAACTTGCGTATAATTGTTATCATCAAAAATGATCCTTAAGTATCAAATTTCACACCTCTAGCACATAGAGAAGTCTTTTGAAATCAGATTAATTCGCGAAGGGTTTCAAATAAAGTAACCCATTAGTTTATAATAAACAAAGACTAAAATTTGGTGACCTTGAAAGAGCAAGTTAAATAAAAGGATTTAAAATAGTTACTATTATGACAATTAAAGAGCTTCAAAAATCTGCATCAAATGGCTACTTAATTTTTTTAATTGGTCGTGGAATATATTTTAAACTGATAAACAAAATTTAGTAAATTTTTACTTTCTCTTACCTCTATATATATGTTAATATATATAGAGAGAGAAAGTATTGGATTCATGTCAAAAATTCGATGTCGAGATTTTGATGGATCTTCACGTTTTGATGTCTCCTGAATCCAAAAAAGTGCTTTTCGCGACATGGTCTGTCTGTGTGTGTGTGTGTGTGTGTGTGTGTGTCTGTCTGTCTGTCTGTCTGTGTGTCTGTGAACAAAATATCTCAATAACGGAAAGAGATAGGAGGTTGAAATTTTATATTTAAGTTAGGCACCCCCCATGGGACGTGACACGAAGCTTTTGAACAAAATCGACCAAAGAGTACTAGTACTTTACTGATGCACTTTTTCAGTTTTTTTCGTTTTTCTCAAAATTCGCTCCAACGATTTTTTTTTAAATTCAAAAATCAATTATTTTTTAGATGCTCTTTAAAATGTATATTCTCATTTTGTGATTGAAATCTTCTGAAGGCCACTTTACTCTTGTACTCCATAGAAAAGATAGGATAAATTGTTGCCATGGTAACAAAATATAAATATTTTGCCATACTTATAAATTTTACATTTTGAAAATCGAAGGTACCCTACTGTCGGAAACTAAATACATGTCGACACAAAAAATCTGGTGTGACAAGCACAGAACACAACTTTCGATTACCGAAGGTAAGAGAAAGTTGTGTGCTGTGCGCCAGTCACACCAGATTTTTTTCTATTTTCTAATAACAATTAAAATAAAAACAATTTTATTTTAAAATTTTATATAAAGAAAATTAAAAAAGGATTTAATTCAAGCCAATCAACGGACCGAATATATTTTATATATTAAATAAAACAAAAACTATAAATATAAGGAAAAGACTAAAAATAAAACAAACATTTCTAATATTTAGAAACTCCCAAATGCTCAGTTTTTTATAATTAGCGAAATTAGTGTTATAACTCAATTAAGTTAATTATAATCTTAAAAAAGAGAATGGGATTCATTTCTACTTTGTAGGTAGTAGTCACCATTTTTTTCCATCCTATTCAATTACTCTCTCTATCCTTTTTTTTTTTTTTTTTTTTGTTTAGAACCCTAAAAATATCCCCAGAGAGAAAAAGAGAGAGAGAGCTGTAATATATTTATAATTCCCATTTCCATTCTATCCATCAAATGTGCATTTTTTTAAACCAATTTCAAAAAAAAATCTCATTATTTTACTGGAAAATTAATTTTCATAATTTATTTGAATTGCAAATTTCCTCCAAAGCCCATCTCATTTGTTTCTATTTAATTTATATGTATCATTTATAAAAAAAAAATATCATTAATAAAATTGGAATTAATTTTGTATTATTATAAAAAATTTAAACTCTTCAAGTCATATATCTCTGGAACACCTAATCAAAAAAGGATGAAATTTAACAAACTTACAGTCCTAGAAGTACTAATGAAGTCAGTTAAAATTAGAAAAAATCGGTTCATAAGGAGCGTTAAAAATATCGTCTAAATAATCACATTTCCCAGCATATATAAAACCAATTTTTTTATTATCTGATTTCTTTGGAACTACTCATCAAAAAAGGGTGCGATTAGACAAATTTATGGTGATAAGAGAGAGTAAGTAGCTCGTGAAATTTAGAAAAAATCGGTCCGCAGGAGGCGATGAAAATGAAATTTGAATATTTATCAATAACCATGATTTTCTCAATATCCCTTGGACCAAATATTTTGAAATTCAACGGTCATCTTTAAGGCCTTTATCACTAGCTGCTGTCCAAATTTCATAACAATCGAGAAGCGTTATCATTAAAAAATTGGTCATCAACTAAAGAAATTAGTTAATGTTTTCGTTTGTTTTTTTTTGTTTGATCCAATCACTTTTGTTTTTGTTTTATTTTTATTTATATTATAGCCCTAAAGGGAGTAAGTTGAAATGGTTGTTGCCAAATTTTGCCCTTGACGCTGCTTATACAAAAAAAAATTAGGCTTATTCATACAATAGATAGAGAGAGATAGAAAAAGAGATATGAGGTCAACTATCGACATGGGAGAGATAAGGGCACTCACTATTGTCCCTTTATCGCTCTGCCAATAAATTTAAATTTCTCAAAAGCTTTAAATAACTAATAAATATTTTATTTAATTTATACCCTCTACGACCTTTTTCTGGTGTATTTTTTTAGTTTTTCATAAATAAATCATAAATTAAGCATCCAATCAAAAAGGTTCTTATTAGGTTAATTATAGAGCGTTAAATTTCACATCGAACCACTACCTATTTGTTAAAATTAGATCACTAAAAATATTTAAAATTAATAACCAAATATTGTATATTTTTTATAAATATAAATTTTTTGAATTTCTGACGTAATTAACTCATTTATAATAAGTTTTACAATAAAAGTATATATAAACAAAATTGTAGAGAATTTATTTTTCTTTTCAATAGATATTAATTTATTTCATTCACTTAAATAGTTGAATAGATAAATTCGATTTTCTAAATAATTACTTAATATTTCTGATTTTTTTTTTTACTATTTCATAAATAACTCAGAAATTATACTTCCAATCAAAATAAAAGCTATTATAAAAAATGTAGAGCGTTAAATTTTACACTCAATGTATATCTATTTATTGAAATTTTCTTTAGGAAAAATAGTAAAAAATTGAAAATAAAATACTATTTTTTGAAATTATCTATTAATATTTTTTTTCCAAGGTAGTTTTTTTTTTATTTTAATTTCATTACCTTGTTTTCCGTTAATTTTACAGTTAAATTATATAAAAAATAATTGGTAGAGTTTTTAATTATTTTATTAAATTCGTCTAAATATATATAGATGATTTCATTCATTAATAAAGAAAATTTATTTTATATGCCACTGTTTGATTATTGTTAATGACGTCACAGACAAAAGAAACGGCATTTAAAAGAGATTTTACTAAATTTTGTCTTTTAATTTGTTTCAATATAAAAAAAAAAATTTATTTTTTATTTCACTGGAATGTTTATGGAGAGGAATTTTAATTTTTTTTTCTTTTAATATATATTCAGTGCAATAAAATTTCTTTTGTTTGTAATTTAATCTGTTAGCCGACATGCCCATTAAGGGAATCCCTACATGAAGAGCCAACTTAAAGGTCAGAGAATAGAGGGGAGGGGATGTGATTTTTTTTATTTCCCTCCCCCCGTTTCGCTCTGAATCGTTTTGCCAACTCCTCCCTCCCTCCCTTACAGAGGGTGAATTGTTGTTAACGTTAATCCGCTTATATTCCAGTTGCTCTCTCGCTTGACGACGTCGTCGGGCTAAGTACCCTCAAACCCTAAACCCAACACCGGAAAGAAAAAAAATCATCTTCGGTCCAGTTACGGATTCGGGTTCAAAATCGGATTTGGGAACTCTGTAAGGATCTCTTCATGCAGCACTAAAGATTCAAATGTGAAGAAATCATTTCCATTGTTACGTCTAAACAATACAAAACTTGTTAATTGAGAACTATTCAAATTTTATTTCTTAATTTCAAACATATTTCTCAATCTAATCTCAATAACTTGGTACTTAATCGTCTTAAAATTTAACGTTCTTTAATTTTTAACTTGATCAAATGTATAACTTGAAAGTTACTTTTGAAAAAGTAAAAAAATATCCGAAACAAAATATTAATAATTAGAAAATACGCAATTATCTAAATATATACATGATCAAATTTAATAACTAATTTATCAATTGATAAGAGAATTAAATTCTCTACAATTTTACTTTTATGCACTTTTACCCTCAAATGCGTTATAAAAAAGTTATTGAAGTTTAAAAATCAATAAAAATTAATTCTCTAAAAATTATAAATTTTTAAATATCAATTTCAATTATAGCCCTTGAACAAATTTTAATAAATCCATACTCAATCAAAACAAAATTTAACGCTCTATAATTTTTATAATAATAAATATTTTTATTGAAGTTATAATTTGTGAGTTATTTAGAAAAATCTGAAAAAAATACTGGAAATATAAATTCATTATTAATCAAAAAATCGTAATTATTTATGTTAATATATTTCTAAATTTTAGAAGTGTATATCAGGTGAAAAGAGAATTAAATTCTCTACAATTTTACTTATATGCACTTTTACGGTGAATTGCGTTATAAAATAGTTATTGAAGTTTAAACATGAATAAAAATTAATTTTCTAAAAATTATCAATTTTTAAATATCAATTTCAATTATAATACCTATTCATATTTTAATAAATCTATAGTCAATCAAAGCACAATTTAACGCTCTATAATTTTTATAATAATAAATATTTTGATTGAAGTTATAATTAGCGAGTTATTTAGAAAAAACTAAAAAAAATTTTGGAAATATAAATTTATTATTAATCGAAAAATCCCAATTAATTATGTTAATATATGTTCAAATTTTAATATTATGTATCAGGTGAAAAGTGAATTAAATGCTCTACAACTTTGTTTATAAGTACTTTTAACGTACAAGTGAATACAAATAAGTTATTGACGTTAGAATGCCAAATTAAATTATGAAACCACGATGTAAGTGAAACTTTTCTTCAGATAGTTTAACTGAAAATAAAAATATAGTTAATAAATATATGAAAATATATATAAATATAAACAATAAACCGAAAAAATATAAATAATATTTTCATTATCAAACGAAACGACACTAATGAATTGGTGACCTCTAGAGCTGTAGCAACAGTAGCGCACTCTCGTAGCGTAGTAAAGAAACCGGGTGGGAGTGGCCGGTGACGTCACGGCGGCATGCAATAGATGGGTGAAAAAAAAAATTGAGGCGATGGATAAAAAGTTTCACTTGAAAAAAAAATTGTGAATTTTTTTATTATTCAAGTAAATTAGACAACTAAATTTAAACAGGTTTTTTATTTGAATATATGAAAAAGTTTATAAAACTTTAATATATTCAACAAAAAAATATTTAATGCAAAATATTTATTCCTTTTACTTAATTACTTTTTTTAAATTTTTTGTTATTATTAATTTCGTGCGATATCTTCTAAATTCATCGAACGTAAACAAAGGTCACTCCGAGTGAGTTTCATTCCCCTAAGTGAAATTGTAAAAGTAACTTTGTATGAACTGTGAATATATATACAGTGTATCCCAAGGGGAGCCTCTTATGGCTCTCCTGCCTTTGGTTAAATAAACGAAGAGAGAGAGAGAGAGAGAGAGAGAGGGAGAGAGAGGGGTAATAAAATAAAGCCAAAGAGGGAGGGGGAGGGGGGGAGGGGGGCGTTATCAGTTGTGTTCATTTAAACTTTATCAATTAATTTTTTAGTGGGTGGGAAATAAAATCCCCGCTAAATAGTCAGTTTAAATCCTAATTTGAGAAAGTCTGGGTTTTATTTTATGTCCCTCAAGGGTGTATCAAATTGTAGGGGTGGTGCTGGCAGGGCAGGGGAGAGGAGGTCAATATTATAAAAGAAAATTGTTTCAACAATTAAATTTATTATGTGAGAGAAAAATCATAAAATAAAATTAAGAAATGAAAATTTACTCTAGTAGAATAATTATTAATTGGGAGGGGGGGCCTCCATTTTTTTTATTTTTAAAATTAATTCTACTTGTTAAGAAATTTTTAGAAAATTACAATTATTTAAATCAAATCTTGATCAAATTTAATAAATTATATATCGAATAATAAGAGAATTAAATTTTCTATAATTTTGTTTATGAGCATTTTTAACGTAAAATTTAATATAAATAAGTTATTGAAGATATAAAATCAAAAAAATTGAATTTCACAAAGTGAATTTGATAATTAATAATTAATTAATAATAATTTTAACAATTAAATTTTCCTAATTATTATTTATTTAATTATTTATTCAATATTTGATTTATAATATTCTTTATTGTTGTTATTTTATTAAAATTAATTGGCAACGATGATATTGACTACAATGAAAAAAGTCTTTGTTTACTTAATATTAATATAAGTTAATTATTTTGTTTTTAATTAAATCTTAATTATATTCTTTGCTGATTGTTGAGAATTTAATGAAAAATGGCGGACTGACGCTCTCCCATTTCAATAAAAAAAAATTTCAATTTATTTATAAATTTAAATACAAGTGTTATATATCATTTTAATTAGAAAAATGGCGGCTTTTATAATATTTCAAAAAATATACCTGGTATTCTCTCTCTCTGTCCATAATACATATTACAATTCTATCGAATTTGTGTCTTATGCCAATACAGGGGCGTATATAGAAATAAATTTTTTCGGGGGGGGGGGGCCGAACTCAAAAATTTTTCTGTGGAAAAATAATAATTTTTTTTAAGAAATAAATTTTTTTTCACACGAAATTCTTTTGCGGAATATTTTTTTTTCTTTTGTGGAACCAAAGATTTCCATCCTGCGGAAAAATTTGTTGCGCTGATGTCTGTATATCCCTATATATGTATATGGTGTTTGGAGAAATTTCGGGGGGGGCCCCTCGGCCCAAAAATCCCTCTATATACGCCCCTGTGCCAATATGATCAATGGAGGATCAAAATATTGACAATGGCTTGGCTCTGAGTTCGGTCCTAATGCGACCGAACCGTCGGCCCTGGCATATTAAGTAATAGTAAATAAATTGAAAAAACTACTAACTGCTTCGCTCATTGGAGAAATCCAGAAACCTTTAATCTAAATAATAATTGTTTTTAGACACCTTAAATAAATTTTTATCACAAATATATAACCCAGCCTTAAGTCGACTCTATGACACTTACACCTCTACATATATATAAAATAAAAAAAAAAAAAAACGAAAATTTCGGAATCTATAAGTTTAAAATGAAAATTTTAAAATTAAAATAATTAAATTTCACAAATATTATTATATAATTGACGATATATATTAAATTTTAGTTTTTAAATTATTTTCTATTAAAATTTATTTATTTTGCACCCTGTATTTTATATTTAAATAATATTTTTGGCTATGTCATTTATACGAAAAATTCATCAAATGAAAAAAAAAAAAAAAGAAAATATATATTTCAATTGTATTAAATTACATTTTATCTTTCTTCCTGGAAATTTTTATAAACAAATATGTATTTAATTTCACTTGTCTATTGACGTGTAAAACCATTATTTTTATTTTCATTAATGTAATTTTATATTATTGTTATTTAATCTCTTTGGTGATCAAAAAGATTATAGATATAAATGAAAAATGAAACTTTTTTCTATATGTATGACAAAATAAATAATTAAAGAGAAAAATAATATTATTATTATTAAAATTCAAGGAAAAAAAAAATTATTTATTCCAAGAATATATTTTATTAAATATTTTAAAAGCCGCCATTTTTCTAATTAAAATGATTTATAACACTTGAGTTTCAATTTATTGCATTTTATAAATAAATTGGATTTTTTTTATTGAAGTGAGAGAAGAGAGCGTCGTCAGTCGGCCATTTTTCAATAAATTGACAACAATCATCAGAGAAATAATTAAAATTTGATTAAAAAATATTTAACAATGTAATAACAATTGAAATTAAATTATTAATATAATTTATTATTAATTTTTATTAAGTATACTCAGACTTTTTTTCATTGTTGTCAATATAATAGTCGCCAATTATCTATTAAAATAACAACAATAAAGAATATTAATTATATAAATAATTTCAATAACAATTGAAAAATTTAATTGTTAAAATTAATTATTGAATAAATTATATTTTATTATTAACCAAACAACAAAGAAATTTTTTTTAATTAAATTTTAAAAACTAATAGATAAATAACTAAATATATTTCTTTTACTTTAATCAAAATCATGGATAGTTTATTTATTTTAATGAGATTTAATTGCTTTTAGTAAATCAACAGACAATAGAGAGAGATGACGTTGGCTTTATTTCATTCACATTAAAGTTGAGAGTTTAAATTCAATTGATAGATAGAGAATTTCAATTTCAACTGCTACTTCTGCTTCGCTAAGCTCTCACCACCACCCCTCCAACCCCTCATTTCCACCATCACTTTGATTATATAATTTTGAGAAGGTAACTTGTAATTTCATTGAAGCGTACTCTAATTGGTCAAAAACACAAATTTGGTCCAATAATTCTTGAGTTTCTCACTTACAGGGAGAGTTCATTTATTCGATATTATAAGAAATTCAATTCTTATATGGATATTTTATTTATTTATAGGAATTTTAAGTTTTATTTATTAATTAATAATTAATAAACAACAGGAGAAAATAATTAAATTATATTATTTAAAACAACAATTAAATAATTATATTCTTAGTTTTATTGTTCTAATTTTATTTAAAAAAATGGCGGGTGACGCGTTCCACTTCATCAAAAAAAGACATTTTTTTAATAAAATGCAACAAATATCAATTCAAGTGTGGTATATCACTTTAATCAGAAAAATTGCAGCTTTTAGAATATGTAATAAAAAATATTAAAAACCAAATAATTAATCTTTCATTGTTTCATTTTCAATCAAGAGAGAAGAAATTTGCAAATGTTAAACATATTTTCTAATGAAAGTAGAGTCTGGCAAGACATTAACAACATAAAAAGCCTCAGGGGCTGACATGTAAAGAGAACATCCTCTTTCTCACTCCCTTTTTTCACTTGTTTAGAGATATCTCTCAAAAACAAAGCAGACAGTAATAAATGATGTTCTTGAATATAAATAAACGTTTTGAAGAAAGAGAGAAGGTGAATCGCATTAAATAAACTCTCAATGACCTTAAGAATAATTAGACCTTAAAGCAATCGCATAATGATTTAAAAATTTAGATTAAATACAAAAAAAAAGAGTAAAAATTTTTGTTTATCAGCAATATCTCTTTAACAATGAGGTGTATAATAAAAATACATATTAGCATTTTTATAGATAAGAAAATTTGCTAC
>JAKCPI010020828.1:0-10319 GCA_023213315.1 Euborellia annulipes
TATCTTTATTTTTAATAATATTCAAAATCGAATTATATTTAATAAGAAATAAATTGTTGAGAAATAAGCTTATTTAAGTAGCAAGAAAGTCCTAAGTCCTACTTTAACTTCCATTAATGTTATTAGAGGATGCCAGGCGCTAAAAGTTAGAATTATTATCAAGATCTTAAATTTTATATATATATTTTTTTTAATATAATCAGTGAGATCTCTCAGGATTTTACCTCCATTTAGATTTTACTTCCATTGAATATTCCGCTGAAAATTAAAACATAATGCATTCTTAAATCAATTTCAACCTCCTTGAAGTAATTTCAATTATTTTCAGCCCTCTAATCGATTTCTAAATTTTATTGATGCATCTTGTCTTGTTGATAAGAAAATAAATTAAAACGTTAGTGGCACCGCCAGATTCTCCAGCCTCTTCTCTAATCAATCTCGCCATTCATTCCATTGCATTCATTAAAAGTTCGTTTGATATTTCTAATTAAATGCTGTTTTCGATTTAAGAAATACGAGCATATAATATAAAAACATTTTTGATTAATTGCACTCGCTAATGATCTTTCTTTCTGTTTTGTGATAACGCGCGATAAAATTACATTTCCCCTCCTTCCTTCTCCTTGAATGAATCTTTTCTACATTTAATTTTTTTTTTATTACTATCAAGATATTCATAAATCATACAAATTTTATTTAAAGATTAATAATATTGCCAAACGGTCGACAACCTCTTCGGATTCCACAACTTGGCTATAATAAGTCAAAATATGAAATCTGGCAGACCAATAAACACAGAGAACACGATGTTCTGGTGTGTGTGTGTGTGTGGGTGGGGGGGGATATTTTTTTTTGAAAGGTCATGGGTTGATAGAACTTATTTATGAAGTCAAATACTCCAACATCAAATCATTCGAACGTAAAGAATTGTTTTTATTTATTTTTTTTTTTGGAACCAAGTTCTTTGACGCGGCTTAAACCGCCCAGTAGGGTGAATTGCCAGAAATCGTCAAATAACTTAACGAAAATGAGAGAACTTGGCTCCTTCGTCCCCGGGAAGCCAAATTACAAAGAATAGGCTACATCATAAATGTCTTCTCATTTTAAAAGAAATAAAAGAAGAAAAAATTATTAGTAAGAGAGAATTAATGTTTATAAAAATATCTTGAGTTGAATAGCTGTAGTTATTTAATCAGAAGAAACGGTCGGGAGCCTTCCCGGGATCAGAATTCGGGTGAAATAAAAGTTTTATTGCCGACGTTTCGAATGCTAGTCGCACTCATCTTCAAGACAAGCAAAATTGTCAAAGATTAGAGGAGTTACTAATCTCTGACAATTTCGTTGCCTCGTTATTATATTGAGAACTCGCCTTATGAATGCCTTTTTATTTATCAGCAGGCGAAGTTGGACTATTAAATTCATTCTCTTATGACTAAACCAGTGAGGGTTCATTATTTAATACCACATTAGTCCTGATGAAGGTAGGCGTTGAGTCCTCCGAAACGTCGACTGTATAGTGGTAATAAAATTTGGACTGAAAATACCTGCAGCATTTTCATTTTTTTTTTTTTTTTTTTTTTTTTTTTTAAACATTCACAGTTTTTTCTCATTCACACTCACATTCACACACACATTCATGCAGTCTTTTCGGCAACTTAGGCCATGTAAGACTTTGACGATAACCGTTGTAGAGAATATATCTATTGTGGGGTCAGGCATTTCTATTTAAGCCATCTGGTATCCAAATGGCTTAAATAAAATCATCGGACTGCCTGGGTCCGAACCCGCGACGTTTGGTATAGGAGGTAGGCGCGCTACTTACTACGCCAAGCATTTTCATTTCTCATTCATCTATCTGCACCAGGCTTTCCACGTTTCGAGTGCTAGTCACACTCATCTTCAAGGCAAGAGGATTAGTACCTCCTCTAATCTTTGAAAATGTTGCTTGTCCTGAAGATGAGTGAGACTAGTACTCGAAACGTCGGCAACTAAATATAAGTTTATTTCACCTGGCTGCTGTTCCGGGTAAGGCTCCCGTCCCTTTCTTCTATTAATGTTTAGGCCTATATTTTAACCATGAATCAAAAATTTTTTAATATTGCAAAAAATACACAAATCTCTTTTCATTTTCTTCATACATTGGGGGAAATCGTAACTTTAAGAATTAAATATCTCAAAAAGTTGTAGGAATTTCGGGATGAAAATAATTTTCCTCTAATCCCTAGAAGGTTCGCTTTAAGGATATAAAATTTGGTTTCGAAATTCTAACGTGAAGTTCCCCAAATAGAGCGTGACAGACGAATTATACTGGGATAAATATTTATCATGCCACCTCAGGACAATAAATTATCCATCTCTTTTTGAGGTACCTCCTCCTGAGAAAGGAAACGGGAACCCATCTCAGTATTATTTCCATGAAAGTTATTCCTCAAAGTGTCAGGTCTATAACTAAAGACCGATGTCTCCTGGGAGGCGTTCCACACGCTTGTTTCTAGAGGCCACCAATCTTGGATTCAGCCGTGCTTTGGCATTATGAGATACGATCTTGGTATCTGTTGCCAAGCCCTCCGAGCCATTTTATATTTTTTTTTTTTTACAAATCCCTTTCGGCTACGGAGTAACTAACCTTCATTGCTTTCTGATCCAATTGGTTACCAATAAGCGCAACTTCTGCTCTGTCATTTAATTTCTTTTAATACTCTTTTTTAAATTTGATCTTATGGTTCAAAAGTTTCTTCTTCATTCTCGTGACTTGACCAAAGCAATATTCCCACGGAATAATTAGTTTAAAGCATTAATAAAGAAGGAAGAGCGAAAGAGAAGTGGGTGGGGGAGGCTTCCGTTTTACACCTGCCTTAATTACCTACCTACACCTCTCTCTTTCTAATATACGTAGAATTGTTTAGTAGATATTATACTTCGGTGGATGACCAACCAAGGCCAAGGACACTCTAACACACCTGCAATATTCATAAGAATGTTCTTTAAAATATTTATTTATTTATTTACTATCTTCAAGGCAGGCGGCGCACATAGGAGTATTTGTTCAATAAACCCGGACAAAAGTCGAAATCACTAAGTTATTCAAAAGTCGCAATAAACTCATTGTTTCTCAAGCTAGATAACCGGTGCGTCCTAAGGTAGGCTTAAAATTCCATGGCTCTACACTTGTTTACATACAAGCAGTCGGAACTCAGTCAATATCTAGATCGCATCTCTTTTGTTCTAGGCTGCTTCGATTGTGCTAATAGTTTGTATTGCTCTAGTATTTCCCTGTGAATGTTTTACAAGAAAAAGCTTTTGAATATTGCAGAAGGAGGTACGTACTATATTTTAAAACATAAATTGATTCATTTGCAGTCAGAATTTTACATTTACAAACTATTTTACGAAGCCATAATTTTGCCATACATTTTTAGTTCAATTTTCAGACAAAAGCATTTTTGTTTATGTGTCTGATCTTGTCGGGCTATAATTTATATACAGTCTTAAAATATAGTTATTTGACTATTATATACCACTCTTACATCTTCCCCCTAAATCCCCCATTTTGTTTTACAGTTACTTCAAATTAATGAGTAAAAAATGAATTATTTCAAGAAAAACAAAATGGCCGACTTAAGGGATGATGTAAGTGTGCTATATAATAGTCAAATAACCATATTTTATGCCTATATATAAATAATAGCCAGAAAAGATCAAACACATAAACAAAAATTCTTTTGTCTGATAATTAAACTAAAAATGTATGCCAAAAATTTTGGCTTCGTAATATAGTTTGTAAACGTAAAATTCTGACTGAAAATGAATCAATTTATGTTTTGAAATACAGTATCTAAGTAGTAGTAGTAGCTAAGCTCAAAATTTACTATTTCCTTCCAAAAACTTGGGGGGGGCGGTCGCCCCCCCATTGTCACCCCCCCTTAAAATAGCTTCCCTGTTTATGGCTACCTTAGGAGGGACCGGTTATCTGTTGAATAGCTTGTGGAACAATAATTTTATTACGACTTTTGAGTAACTTAGTGATTTCGACTTTTGTCCGGGTTTATTGAACAAATACTCCATGTGCGGCGGCTTGATTGAGATCAAAGAATAAATTATTTGTTTTATAGAATTTTTTTTGGCTGGTCTTTTTAATATTTTTTTTTGAGTTTGAAGAAAAAAATATTATATATTAAATATAGAAGTTTCTCTAAGCCACAACGTTAACCTGTAAACAGTGTTAATGCATTTTAACACTTCCTTGCCTCAAATTGCTATTCTGTAATCAAAAACTTTAACACCAAAACGTTAATATTTAACCAATAGTGTTAAAAATTAATGTCATGTCCAGGTGATGCTTTTAGCGCCCTATTTAATGCATCAAAATAGCGCCTTTAACCTAAAAAGTAAGGTTATGATTTTGACAGCTTTGAGATAAAAGCAAAATGTTAACGTCGCTGGTGGTTTAGAGCAGTGGAGTCGGGGAAAAAAAGGGCCAAATTATTAAAACGGAAGCGGCAAAGGTTTCGAGTAGGGCGGAAAAAAATGAAGCTTTGCTAAAAAAAAAAAAGGTTAAATGATTTTCACACCAGATTGAAAAAATTTCCCGCAGTGCGAAAAAAATTTGCATTCTTCTAAAAAAAAGTAAAATAAATTTCACGGGAGTTCGCTCAGGGGCCCACACCTTGTGGGTACGTGGATGGCGACCACGAGCTCCCCGAGCTGGGACAGGAAGTCCTTCAGTTCCTTTGTATGTCTCTCTCTTCCTTCCTCTTTTCAAAAGGCGTCAGACCGGGCGACGGGCCGGCCTGTCTTATTTCTTCCGGTCGTAAAAACGTATGATAGGGTTGGAGGGAAAAAGTGAGGTCCATCGACCCCGCATAGCGAGATTTTGATGGATATACACGATTTGAGGTCCCCTGAATTCAAAAATTTCGCGACCTGGTCTGTGTGTGTCTGTCTGGGTTCAATTTAAAGCATGAAGGAATTGAGCTAGGAGGTTGAAATTTTATATTTAAGTTAGTCACCCCCCGGGAGCGTGAAAATAAGCTTTTAATCAAAATCGACCAAAGAGTACTATTACTTTGCTGATGTACTTTTTCAGTTTTTTTCGATTTTCTCAAAATTCGCTCCAACGATTTTTTTTTTAAATTCATAAATCAATTATTTTTTAGATTCTCTTTAAAATGTATATTCTCATTTTGCCATTGAAATCTTCTGAAGACCACTTTACTCTTGTACACCATAGAAAAGGTAGGAGAAATGGTTGCCATGGTAACAAAATATAAATATTTTCCCATACTTATAAATTTTATACCTTGAATCCAAATGTACCGTACTGTTGGAAACTAAATATATCTCGATACAAAAAATCTGGTGTGACAAGCACAGAACACACCTTTCAATTACCGAAGGTAAGAGAAAGTTGTGTGCTGTGTGACAGTCACACCAGATTTTTTTTCCTCAAAAGAGTAAACTTTGTTCACTTTTGCTCTGAACCCCTCCCTATCTCTGCTATTTCTTTAAAAATGATTACCAGACAGCGTTTATTATAAAATAATTAACTAAAAAACTGATTTGTTCAAAATTAAATTTAGAGTTGATTCATCTTGATTGAATAAGGAGTGAAGGCTTTTTTTTTTTATTAAGGAAATAAATTTTATAACCAAATGATAGCTGAATAGGTAATTAGATTAGGTTAAACTTTTGCTGATGATAAAAAATTATTTTTTAAACGGATTAATGGATCACGTATGCAAAGATAAAATGTAAATATTAAATTATAGTTAAAAAAAAAAAAAAAAAACTAATCCTCTTTCACTTTTCCCACGTAAAATCTTTTTTTTTTTCTAAAGGATCTTTAGAGCATACCAATTTTATGCAAATATTTAATGAATATCTAAATGCTATTTAAAAAAAAAAAAAAAATTTGTTTATATTTCTATGAGATTTTAGAAAAGAGAGAAATTAATAAAATAAAAGAATTACCATTGGGATTGTTCTTGTTAAGCAAGTTGAAGCAATTCTGAACCTCTATATAATCAAATACGTGTAGGTAGAATGAATGAGCAGGTAGCTAGTTATATTTCAATTTATTAATATACCAGGGCCGACGTTTCGGTCACATATGGGACCATCCTCAGGGTTAATGTCCGAAAATATATATAATCCTCGCCAAATTATATTGGGCATACACAATTGTACGTATCTTAATCATGATAATGCCTCAAATTGTATTATTATCATAACATGAAAAGAGAGTGAATATCATTCAAAAGGATGGTCCCATATGTGACCGAAACGTCGGCCCTGGTTTATTATTAAATTGAAATATAACTAGCTACATATACATATTTGATTATCAACAGCTATATACCTCCTTCAAATAAAACCTCTGGATAGGTAGAAAATCTAATAAATTTAATAATATTACAGCAATGAAAAACTTAACTATGAGTATTTCAAAAAAAAAAAAAATATGGTGTGAATAGCGCACAACACTCAACTTTCTCTTACCTTCGGAAATCGAAAGTTGTGTTCTGTGCTTGTCACACCAGATTTTTCGTGTCGACATATATTTAGTTTCCGACAGTACGGTACATTCAAATTTCAGGATAAGTATGGGAAAATATTTATATTTTGTTACCATGTAATTTCTCCTATCTTTTCTATGGAGTACAAGAGTAAAGTGGTCTTCAGAAGGTTTCAATGACAAAATGAGATTTTGGATTCAGGGGACCTCAAAACAAGTAGGCCTATATCCATTAAAATCTCGACATTAAATTTTTGACATGAATCCAATACTTTCTCTCTATATCTATTCATATATATCACTAGGTAAGAGAAAGTAAAAAACTAGACTATTAGAAAGAATTTTTCAATGCGGTTTTTTTTTTTAATGAATTAAATTCATAAGGGAATAAATATTGTAACAGAAAGTTATAATTTTTTTTAAATGACTTATTAATTAAAAAATTATGAAAATTAATTTTTTTGTTATTAAGCAAATACAGAAAAACAAAGTCTTACAATAATTTAAATTTTTTTTTTTAAATTTAAAAATGAATTTTTTATTATTATTAATCACATATTAATTAAGAAAAATTTGAAATAAGCTTAAATGATTTATTTAAAAATTAGCTGTCAAATAGTTCAGCACTCTTGCAAAAGATGGCAGGCTCGTCTAACAGCCGGTATTATCAGATCCCCTATTAGCTTATATCTGGCCTATATTTATATATTTTTAGGCTTTTATAAATGAAACATAATATATAATAACATTTATAAAGTATTCTGTTAAAGATCAATGAAAATCAACCACAGATGCACTAGATTTATTAGCTACCATTCTGACATCTCTTGGCAAATTTTCGTATTAGATGTTTTATTGTTGGCTTACTTTTTAAGACACATAACGCCATCATATTGGCAAAAACATGCGTAACAGTTACGCTCTTATTCCCCCTTAAGCTACAAGAATTAAATAAACCTACAAAAATGTTCGGCCTTTTAGTGTTTTTATTTCTATATTTAATTTCAATAGATACCACACGCATTTTTTTTGGGTCACCCATCCACAATTCAGCCAATTTTTATTAAACTTTTACAAATTTAATAGCCTAAAACTTATATAATTGAAATAGAGGATCCATCCTAAAAACTTGGTGTGTACTCAGAGAAGTTTATTAAATAGAATATAATACCTCTTGAAGCACCTATATCTTTTAGTGCAATGCTCTAATAGGTCTTATGAAACAACAACAACAACAAGCCGTTGGTTGTTCCTTTACAAACAATTTAATAACAATTAATAGCAAGCTAAGAACTCTCGCATATGTGTGGGAATTCTGGTTAACGCATCCCAGACAGACAGACCGAATATCTTCTTCTTTTTTAAAGCCCTTCTTCCTTCATTTTCCATTCACGACTTCTCATTAACATTGTAAATGTTTTTTTTTCTCGCTATTGTTCTCACAGAAATGAATCCATGACTCCAAGTTGTTTACCCTACAACACACACACACACACATTTAACATTTAATTTAATGATTATGAAAATGTGTAATAATAAAATGAAAATGAAATTAACTTATCTATTTACTGGTATATAATTGGCTAATGTCCGTCTGTCTGTCTGTTTGTCACGCTCTGTTTGACCAACTTGAGAAAATAAAAATATCGACATTTGTCAACGCCTCTAACCTTTAGGGCACAGGAGTGAGTAAAGTAAAGATTTAATTATCCGAATTAATTCGAATCCGAGACGTCTTGTTAATCAAACAAAATTTAATAAACATTTTGTAGAAAATCTAAAAATCAGATCCTATAAAATTTTAATTTAATCAATTTTTTTACAAGATAAATTTGATTTATGACTCTTTAGTCATAGTTCAGTGAAAGAGAGTTTCTTCCTCTTGTGCTTTGGTCAAGGGTTCATATCCTGTTACATGTAACCAACATTTATTTCATTTGAATCGGCTATCAATCCAGAGGGGGTCTAATTGACCTTCGATGCCGAAAAAGACTAAGGTTGTTCGGATAGTACCCCGTAAGTCATAATAGAATCTAAATTTTTTTTTATTAAAATGAAAAGTTTGAATGCCAAAATTCCTTATTATAATTTAGTCGTGACCTATCATAGTTTATAATTGGATTAAGTTAATAATTTAATTACCAAAAATAATAAATGAATGACTTTTGACTTGAGCAGTTTTTCACGTAATTCAAATCTGGCAAAATTGCATTCATCAGCTGTTAATTTTAAATCTTAAAAGCCTTCAATTTTATTTTATTTAACTAGACGCAAAGCCCCGCCTTCGGCGGGTCTTTCCGTCTAGCAGGGGCTGCGCCCCCTGGACCTCCTTGCTCGCCTACTTATATACATACCGGTACATACATTTTCCCTTTTCATTTTTATATGTAGGAGATTATTTTAGCGGTTAATTATTCATGAACTTAAGATTTTTTGTGAATCATATCCTTTCCGGGACTCTCCCGGTACACAGACAAAAAATTTACGCTGATATTTTAGAATTCAAAATGTAAATAAATAAAAAAATCGTAAACATGGGTAAATATTTATATTTTGTTACCATGGCGCTATCCCTGAGGCCTGATTGATTGTTTCACACATCGGACACCCTCTTACTTGTTAGCCTTTTATATATAAGTATGATATTTTGCAATGATCAGTTTAAACACAATGAACGATTTGCGAGAAAAAATATCGTAAAATGGAAAAAAAAAATGTAACTGACAGCGAGAAATGAGTATTATTTTATGCGACGTTGCCAGACTGGTCTGAGTCTCATTTTTAAATATTGGTGACTCTCATTTTGGAGAATTTTTTGACTTTCTTGTTAAAATTTCTTTAAAAGATTTCGGCAGAAAATTTTGATTTTATGTTTAACGTATTCCTCGAAAGTGAATTGATAAAATGTAAGTTTTTTTGTTTTTTTACCTATTGCAGAGGTGGCTATATAATTCGATATTTGAGCCTTTCGTCGACATCCCCCATAGGCTACATGTTAAATTTCAATTTTTAAAAAATTAATTACTCTATAACCGTTCGGCAGATCTGCTTCAAAATTTTATTTTATACCTATGTGATAGTGATTAATAACATATTAAAAAATTAGCTTTTAATCTAACAAAGTGCTTTAATGTTCGAACAACCTTAATATGAAATTTAAAAAAAAAAATCGTATTATCTAGGTAATTTGCTTTTTATTTCCAATCGAGTATTTATTTAGAAATCATAAAATTTTCTATTCATCGCTAATATGTCAATAAATTTTTTTATTTTTCTTTCAACTTTCACAATTAGTATGCCGCATTCTTGTTTGTCTCCACACCCTAGAAAGCAAGTCATCTCCTCCCCCCCCCCCCCTACCTGTATTTTGCCCTAAAGGCTAATTCGATTGCGTTTTATAATTTGTTTACAAACAGAATGTGTCGTTTTTGAGTATTAAGTTAACGGAAATTAATTAATTATACATAAATAGGCAGGCTGTTTAACATTTTCTAAATTTATGAATTATTTATACTAATAAGATGAGAGTAAATCATAAAAAAATCTGAAGTGACTAGCGCACAGCACACAACTTTCTCTTACCTTCGGTAATCGAAAGTTGTGTTCTGTGCTTGTCACACCAGATTTTTTGTGTTGACATGTATTTAGTTTCCGACAGTACGGTATATTCGAATTTCAAGATGTAAAATTTATAAGTATGGGAAAATATTTATATTTTGTTACCATGGCAACCATTTCTCCTATCTTTTCTATGGAGTACAAGAGTAAAGTGGTCTTCAGAAGATTTCAATGGCAAAATGAGAAT
>JAKCPI010020829.1:0-18551 GCA_023213315.1 Euborellia annulipes
TCACTTCGAGGATCTCGTACCTATATGCTAAATGGTAGTGCATCACCTTTTAAAATAAATACAATAAATTAATAAAAAGTTTGAATTAAAACCTCAAAATACAAATACATACTTTGTTATAGTTGCCGTTTTCATCATCATAACCGGCGTTTTGCGATGCATCCTCTTCGCCGTGGATTTTGCTCGCATTTATTCCTAAGTACCAAATTTGTGGATAGTTTTGAATTCCGTGACGTTCAAATTCCGTAAGAGCGGAGCCATATAATTTTAACGCCTCTGTAAAAAACAAAAAAAGATTTTTTAATAATATTATTCGCCAAATTTGAGAGGTCGATTCAGCTCAGACAGAAGAATTTTCACTAAAATAAATAATGCATGCATTCATATTTTCGATTAATTTCTTAATAAGAGAGCTGTCGAAACTGAAAAACATCCAAACATGAACGACTGTTTTATGTCTTATATGGAAGTCTTTTCTCTAGAATTGTTAAAAATGAGGCACTTTGTTTTGCAATGATTTAAAAATTGTATATAGAAAATTGTTAAAATGTTTGTATGTATACCGTATATATAAATAAGTCTATTTATATGTATTATATTGACTTTTGTATGTTATTTTAAAAATCATCAATTAAATTTAGAATTGTCATTGCTTAATTTTAATTAAAATTATCAATTAGTAGTTTGAGATTTAATTGTTGGTAATATGAATGTGAACGAAGTGAAGTTGGCTACGAATGTTATCGAGGCAAAGATAGCTGCGCATTTAAATAATGCCTAACCCTCGGTTAGTGTTCATTGTTCAAAGTGAACGCATATATCTGACGACGGCTGCAGAATTAGCAGCCAAAACGTTGTATTTTACAGTAATTAACTCGTTTTGTGTTTATTTAAGCCATAAAATGTCTTATTTATCATGAAAGTCTAAATCAATAATAGAATAGAGATTGGAACAGTATATTAAAAAAGAAACGCCTGTAGATAGGCAACCAGCAAAACAGGCAAACAACGTTTGTAACTTTCACTCATAAAAAGGCGCGCTTCTTTAATTTTATATTAAAAAAAAAAGGTGCTGCATCTTCCTTTCTTTTAATCACTTCGCGTGACACAGAAACTCTCTCTTCTAGATGCCTGAGGGCCTATTGTGATGAGAACCCATGTCCCAATTTGTTTTACCCGGTTTTATATATAGATTATAAGAGCTCTCTTTTCACTAGGTCCAGAGGGGAGGCTGCGCATCCTACAGTGGCATTATGCATCCATAAATAGATTATAATCTTTAAATGTTAATTTAGCTGTTTTGAGAACACTTTCATTATCATCTGACCTGGAAACGAGGACGCTATCTTAAAATTTGATAATTACTTTCTTATTAAAAAAAAAAAAAAAAATCGAGTGTTTATTCAAGATGTCAGTTAAATTTGTTTCGATTAAACTAAATAAATATTGAAACGAACGAGACGGCAAATAAACCCTAAACCTAATATCAATAGTTGTATGTCTTTATTTGATTTCCCAAAATGAAGTTTGTTGATGTCGCCTGTCTGGCGCTAATTCATAATAGAAACATCTTAAAGCAGCGATAAAATGTATAATATTATATCAAAAGCAAACAAATAAACAGAGGGTTAAAAAAGGGCCAAATTTTAAGATTTAACCAATTTGGAGAAATCATAAAAAAAATTGGGAATGCTAGATAAGATGTTTTCATTGACCTTGTGCATCGAATTAGCCGGAAATTCGAATAATCGGGGTACGAAATATCGGAATTCCACTGTATTATAATTTCGGAATGTTCAACTATCTGTCTGTCACAACAACTTCCCCGTTTAAAATTTCGAAATAAAATTTTGCACCCTTATAAAAGTCGTTATGGAGTTCTCTATTTGAGAAGGCCCAAAAATTATTTGAAAATTCGGAATTTTCCCATTGAAAAGGCCGAAGGCGGGCGATGAGGATAGCCTATTTTGCGGAGTGTCCTGTCACACAGTTTAAGGTGCGCGTCTTGAAAAGCCGTTAGAAGACGAATAACTACCGAGTTACTCGAACCGGCAAAAGATGGCGTTAGTTTTTCCCATAGGGATACAAGGAATTTATTCCATTTCATTTGAAGATTCCAGCTAATTAATTAAGGGTAAAAAATGAATTATTTTTTAACACAATGATTAGTAATTTAATTATCTATAAGATATAGAGCGAATTTTTAAAAAATATCTTTTCTTTAATGCGATTAATAAAAAAAAAAAAATTTATTTTTTCGAAAATCAAAAAAAGGGCTTCTATAAGTTGTAGATATTTTAAATAGCTTTAATTAAAAAAAAAATTAAGGTCGATAGGTTCAAAATTGTGGCCGCTGGAATCTCCCAAAATTAGCACCCGAGACGCGCACATTAACCAACTTCCCGTTGAAATTTCGCACCATTATAGAGGACCTTATGGAGAGTAGGCGATTAGCCGAGGGATTAAAGCATTTAAGTTTATAATCTTGAATTGAAGGCAACGTGAGTTCAAATAAGTACCGAAAGAGTGACAAAAGATGCAATTTTTTAAGAAAAAAAATGTCTAAAAATATATTTTAGATAAGTTACTTTTCTTTCTATTTAAATGTTTTCCACTTTTAAGTTTTTCAAGAATATAGCAAAACTTTTTCAAAGTTTGCCAGCTTCATTTAATTAAATTAATTTCTGTCCGTCTTTAAAGATTGCGATAAATACGCAAAATATGTCATATAATATTAGAGTTGTTGACTTTTTCAAATGGAAGTGATTCAAGAATACAAGTAATTAAATTTGTCACCTTTTCACACAACTTGATTTAATTACCATAAGAAAAGGTGAATTTTTTTTTTGGCAAGAGGCGAACCTGTTTTTCTACGCTCGATGAACTCTAAATTCCATTTGTATTTAGCATATTCTATTGCCAGGCATTTTAAGAATTTAACTTTGCTGATATTTAATAAAAATTATTTAATTGATTGAGATAATTTTATATTAATGCCCTTTACAAGGTTAAAAAGGATAAAATTATCCACAGCGAACGCATTGAATTTTTTTGTCTCGCTTCCTATAATTGGATTTTTTTTTGTGTCGTGCGGAATAATATATTAGTTTATAATAACCAACCTGCATGTGTCGTGGGATTATTTTTTAATATTCATATGTTAAAAATAGAGCGATTTATTTATTTTCAATCAAGCATTATTTATCGCCCGAATTAATTCATATTGTCGGTATTTATTTATTTATTTATCAATGTAGATAGATAGATTCCTTCAAAGGGGATGCGACCTACAGGATATATTATGCCCCATTTATCAATGTAAAAAAACATTGATAAATGGAAAAAGAATAACTTTTCTATATTTCCATTTAGGATAAGCTTTAGAATAAAAGAAAAATTCAATTTTGATCAAATTTGTGGATACAGTTGATGTTGAAAAAATCTGGTGTGACTGGTCGCACAGCACACAACTTTCTCTTACCCTTCGGCAAGTCAGATTTTTTGTGTCGACATATATTTAGGCTCCGACAGTACGGTACATTCGATTTTCAAGATATAAAATTTATAAGGTAAAAATATTTATTTTTTGTTACCAATTCTCCTGTCTTTCTTAAGGAGTGCAAGAGTAGTGTTCTTCAAAAAATTTCAATGGCAAAATGAGAATATACATTTTAAAGAGCATCTAAAAAATAGTTTAGCGATTTATGAATTTAATAAAAATCGCTGGAGCGAATTTGAGAAAATCGAAAAAATCTGAAAAAGTGCATCAGTAAAGTACTAGTACTCTTTGGTCGATTTTGTTCAAAAGCTTCGTGTCACGTCCCATGGGGTGTTTTTTTCTTATGGTAATTAAATCAAGTTGTGTGAAAAGGTGACAAATTTAATTACTTGTATTCTTGAATCACTTCCATTTGAAAAAGGCAACAACTCTAATATTATATGACATATTTTGCGTATTTATCGCAATCATTAAAGGCGGACAAAAATTAATTTAATTAAACTTAAGTATAAAATTTCAACCTCCTAGCTCTTTCCGTTCTTGAGATATTTTGATCACAGAGAGACCATGTCGCGAAAACCACTTTTTTGGATTCAGGGGAACTCAAAACGTGAAGATACATCAAAATCTCGACATCGAATTTTTGACATGAATCCAATACTTTCTCTCTATAAATATATTACATATATACATAGGTAAGAGAAAGTAAAAAAATGTGAGATCGTCCGCGAAAATATTTTGATTGAAATTTATGGAAAATTAGTCAAAAGTTCGTCTTAGAAAAAAATTTCACTCAGCGGCTATTCAGGTAAATTCATAAACGAAACAATATTTAAATAAAAGACATTTAAAATTTTTCATTTGAGTTCAGTCTGGCGCCCTTAAATATCTTATATTTCTTCTTCTTGAAAAAATCCGCAAACAGGGGGGGGAGGATTCCCTGCTCGTGGACTTAATTATCCTTTGCTCTAATTTTTTCTAAGAGGAAATGACGACTGAAAGATAAAAACAAACACAATACAAATTTAAATAACAAAAAAAAAAAAAGGTGGAAGAAATAGAAATCAATGCCCATTAGTTTCTGATCCAGATCGAAGTTTCCCTAGCACAAGAAGCTCAAAACTATCCTAAACTAATCCTAAAATCACGGCTGATATAAAGCTAAGAGAAAATTATATAATTTTTTTTGTAATTATAAAAGCTTATTGAAGATTTAAAGAATCGGTAAAAATGTGAAAGGGAAATTTTTACAATTTGCTGTTCTCAAATATCCAAACATTTAGCCGCCATTTCAGTGAGAAATTTTAATGCAACAGTGGTGTTAATATTTTGAACGTAAAATATTTTTTCAGATAATAAAGAGAAAATAAAAGATCTTTCGATTATGTTGTAAAAATATTGTACACTATGCGGGGTAAAATAAAAGTCCTCTGAATTGTTCCCTAAACTCGAGTGAAAAGAATCTTTTCATTTAATTCTGCATAATCTATAATTAATATAGCAATATATATCAACAGTGATAACACCATTATAATAGATTAACTCCAAATATTACTTGAACAGATTACTATAATGTTAATTAATCCTTTAATTAGATGTGGTGAACCGAATGATTTACAAATGGATAATTGTAAAATGAAATGCTCGATTTTTAACAAATAAATTTATCCGCTGATTATATTAAACGGGGGATTTTCTCCTTTTCTTGATAACATCGAATGAATCATTTTATCGGTGAATTATTTCGGATTTGGCTAAAATGTGTATATAAACACAATTAAAGAAGGAAGTCATCGATTACGTGGTGATTTGCAGATTAATTATTTATTTTCCAAAATACGACTTCAACTAAAAGACGGAATAAATTAAAAATAAGGGCTTGTTTGGTAATTACCGCATACTATCCTCTGTCTTTTGTATTTCCAATTTTGATTGCATTTAAATTATTTTTTATTTTTTGGAAGAGAAAGAATTTTTTTCTTTAAAGTATCTCTATTGGCAACTAAGAAAGTATTATTTCTTTCTCTTACATATATATGTAATATACATGTATAGTGAGAAAGTATTGCAAACATGTTAAAAGTCTATGTCGAGAATTTGATGATTTTGAGGTCCCCTGAGTCCAAAAAAGGGGGTCCCGCAATTTTGCCTGTCTATCTGTGTGTGATGGTTTAAGGCAGTGGTTTCCAAACTTTATGTTAACGCCTCCCTTAAAAATATTTAATCTTATGACGCCTCCCCCCCCCCTCCCATTTTATAAAAGAATACAAAAAAGAAAAATTTTTAATGCTCAAAAATATAAATTTATATAAAAATATTTTTTTTATTTATTCTTACAAAAAAAAATGCTGTAACTCACCCCAGTAAAATTCTAAGTGGACTAATCATATCTTACTTTTCTACCTAATGAAAAAAATCCCTAAAAAATTCTGCAAGGGATTCCAAGGGTTCCTAAGTTACCCAGTGTTATTATTATCTGTTTATGAGAATTTCGAAATCTTCAAAAATTAATTCCGCCCCAGTAATAAGAAATTTTAGAATGACATTCAAATGTTTCTACCCCACTATGCTATTTGCTAAATATTGAATATAAATAAATGTTAACTCAAACGGAATGCACTTATTTTTTAGTAAAAGTATTAGAAAAACATTAATATCTTTGTGCATTATAGGGGATGGGGCATTAACCCCCCCTGGTTAATGCCTTCATACCGCCCCCCCCCCTTTAAGGAAATGCGAGCCTTCGCTGCGAAATTACTCTCAAAATAATTTGAATATAAATATTTATAAATAATTAATTTAATTTTTATTTTATTTTAATTTTCAACCCTTAATCCACCCCTGTGTAAAAGTATATTAAGGAAATTTGATTAACAAAAATAGAGGCCATATAGAAAGAATTGAAATGTCTGGACCCCCAATATGTTATTATTAATTAATAACGTTTATCGTATAAAGTCTTATATGGCCTGAGTTGCCGAAAAGACTGTGTGAATGTGTGTGTGAGTGTTGAGTGTGAATGAGAAAAAAAGTGTGAGTGTTTAAAAAAAAAAGATGAAAAATAAAAACTAATTGTTTTTCAATGACACCTACACTCCCCCTCCCCCTTCCAACAGCTTATATTCTCCCTCTACCCTTAGTGAAATACAAAATATTTAATTTCATATTCAAAAGAATCGTTTTTCACAGTCAAATTATTTGTTTCGATCATTTTTTTTTTTCAACAATAAAATGTATAATAATTACCTTTAATAAGACACTCAAGAGGGTGTGTTGGTTGACGGTGAGGTCAGGGTGGATTACACTATATTAATTATTCACTTTGATTCACTTTAAACACAAAAAAGATAGCAGCGCCTGCAGCCCGGCAACGCACTCGACTGAACGAGATAAACTTGTCTCTTCTCTCTTTGTATAGGAATAAATAGATGGACATAGCAATTCCCTTTTTATTAAAAGTAAAAAAATACCTTTTTCTCTTATCTAACTATATTTAGAGCTGGAAAATAATGTCAACAAGTCATTTGGAATATTCCAAGGCCTTTCTTAAATAATCAACCCTTCATCCCCCCTAATAAAAATAATAATTTAAATTTTTTCTATTTATTTGGCTTCGATTTAGCTAAAATAAATTTGAAAAACATTTTTTTCAACCCCTAATCCAATCTTAATAAATAAAAATCTGGTGTGACTGGCGCACAGCACACAACTTTCTCTTACCTTCGGTAATCGAAAGTTGTGTACTGTGCTTGTCACACCAGATTTTTTGTGTCGACATGTATTTAGTTCCCGGCAGTAGGGAATATTTGAATTCAGATGTAAAATATGGGAAAATATTTATATTTTGTTACCATGGCAACCATTTCTCCTATCTTTCCTATGAAGCACAAGAGTAAAGTGTGCTTCAAACAATTTTGAGGGCAAAACGAGAATATACATTTGAAAGAGCATCTAAAAAATAATTGATTTTTGAATTTTAATCAAAATCGTTAGAGCGAATTTTGAGAAAATCGAAAAAAACTGAAAAAGTACATCAGTAAAGTACTAGTACTCTTTGGCCGATTTTGATTAAAAGCTTATTTTTCCGGTCCCGGGAGGTATTTAACTTAAATATAAAATTTCAATCTCCTAGCTCAATTCCTTCATGCTTAAAATTGAACACACACACACCCACCCACACACCCACCCACCCACCCACCCACAGACAGACCATGTCGCGAAAACCAGTTTTTTGGATTCAGGGGACCTCAAAACGTGAAGATCCATCAAAATCTCGACATCGAATTTTTGACATGAATCCAATACTTTCTCTCTATATATATATTACATATATACATAGGTAAGAGAAAGTAAAATAATTAACAATGCTATCGCCTTCGGCGAGCTTCGCGTCTAGTCAGAAAAAAATTAAAACCCTGAAAAAAATTCCCTGGACCGCCTTTGGGTTTTACACATCTTCTTACTTTAGGCCAGTGGTTTCCAAACTTTAAGTAATAACGCCTCCCTTAAAAATATTTAATCGTATGACGCCCCCCCCCCCACACATTTAATAAAATAATACAAAAACAAAGATTTTTAATGCTAAAAAAATATAAATTTATATAAAAATATTTTTTTTAATTTATTCATATTTATTATTTTAATTAAAAACTCGGTCCCATAATTTTCTAAATTATTTTATTATTTTATTTATAAAACTAGCAATCATTTGGAAAATTGATCTTGGTGGCTAATATTCGCGCCTCCCCTTAGACTAGTCCGCGCGAGGCGGGCCTCACACATTTTGGAAAACGCTGGTTTAAGGCATGAAGAAAATGGGCTACGAAGTTGAAATTTTATATTTAAGTTAGGTATCCTCCCGGACAGTATTGAACAAAAACGGCCGAAAAGTACAAGTACTTTACTGAAGTACTATTTTCAGTTTTTTTCGATTTTATCAAAATTGGCTTTAAAGATTTTGATTAAAATTCATAAATCCACTATTTTTAAAATGCTCTTTAAAAAATATATCATCAAAAAATATAATTTCGATTCAAAGGGGGGGGGGGGGGTCCCATTGGAAAATTTGACACATTTTAAAAAATTTTTCTCAATTCTTATGAAATTTAGTATTTATTTAGGATTCTCTATTGTGTATAAAATATTCAAAAATTAAAATTTTGCAAAATAGCCAGAGTTTATTTCAAGCAGTCCTCTTTTAAAAAAGCAAGTTTGGAACTAAAGTGCTATGAAAACCAAATATATCTCGACACAAAAAAATCTGGTGTGTCAGCATCAAGGGCGGGGGGGGTAAAGGGGGTAATTACCCCCCCCCCCGAGATTCGAAAAAAATACTTTTTCGCAAAAAAATTTATTTTTAATGTAAAATTTTTAAAATTAGGCTAATACTTAAAAATTTGATGTGTATTTATATTCTGGCAAACAAGTATTGAATGCGCTTTTAAATTACCGAAATTTAAAAAAAATAGTCTGCTGTGCGACGAGTCACACCAGATTATCCCCCCCCCCCCGAGAAACACCTATGGATCCGCCCTTGGTCAGCATAGTACACAACTTTCGATTACCGAAGATAAGAGAAAGTTGTGTGCTGTGCGCAGCGGCGTAACCAGCCTTTGAGGGCGGGGGGGGCAAAGCTCAACTAGGGCGCCGATTTTCCAGGGGGCTCCGCCTTCGGATTTTTTTCCCTCCGTGAAAATCATTTTACCTTTTTTTTAGGGAGACTAAATTTTTTTCTCCCTCAAGTGCAAATTATTTGACCTTTTTTCTTTCTCGTACCTCTATATATATGTTAATATATAGAGAGAGAAAGTATTGGTTTCATGTCAAAAATTCGATGTCGAGATTTTGACGGATATACACGTTTTGAGGTCCCCTGAATCCAAAAAAGTGGTTTTCACGACATGGTCTGTCTGTGTGTGTGTCTGTGTGTCTGTCTGTCTGTCTGTGTGTCTGTGAACAAAATATCTCAAGAACGAAAAGAGCTAGGAGGTTGAAATTTTATATTTAAGTTAGGCACCCCCATGGGACGTGACACGAAGCTTTTGAACAAAATCGACCAAAAAGTACTAGTACTTTTACTGATGCACTTTTTCAGTTTTTTTCGATTTTCTCAAAATTTGCTCCAACGATTTTTTTAAAATTCATATATCAACTATTTTTTAGTTGCTCTTTAAAATGTATATTCTCATTTTGTGATTGAAATCTTCTGAAGACCACTTTACTCTTGTTCTCCATAGAAAAGATAGGAGAAATGGTTGCCATGGTAACAAAATATAAACATTTTGCCATACTTATAAATTTTACATCTTGAAAATCGAATGTACCATACTGTCGGAAACTAAATACATGTCGACACAAAAAATCTGGTGTGACAAGCACAGTACACAACTTTCGATTACCGAAGGTAAGAGAAAGTTGTGTGCTGTGCGCCAGTCACACCAGATTTTTTTACTTTCTCTTACCTCTATATATATGTTAATATATATAGAGAGAGAAAGTATTGGATTCATGTCAAAAATTCGATGTCGAGAATTTGATGGATCTTCACGTTTTGAGGTCCCCTGAATCCAAAAAAGTGGTTTTCGCGACATGGTCTGTCTGTGTGTGTGTCTGTGTGTCTGTCTGTGTGTGTGTCTGTGAACAAAATATCTCAAGAACGAAAAGAGCTAGGAAGTTGAAATTTTATATTTAAGTTAGGCACCCCCATGGGACCTAACACGAAGCTTTTGACCAAAATCGACCAAAGAGTACTAGTACTTTACTGATGCACTTTTTCAGTTTTTTTCGATTTTCTCAAAATTTGCTCCAACGATTTTTTTTAAATTCAAAAATCAATTATTTTTTAGATTCTCTTTAAAATGTATATTCTCATTTTGGGATTGAAATCTTCTGAAGACCACTTTACTCTTGTACTCCATAGAAAAGATAGGAGAAATGGTTACCATGGTAACAAAATATAAATATTTTGTCATACTTATAAATTTTACATCTTGAAAATCGAATGTACCCTACTGTCGGAAACTAAATACATGTCGACACAAAAAAATCTGGTGTGACAAGCACAGTACACAACATTCGATTACCGAAGGTAAGAGAAAGTTGTGTGCTGTGCGCCAGTCACACCAGATTTTTTTTTTTGCATGCGAGTCTCATCCCATTTTTTCTGACTCTGGTTTCGGCCGGCCGAAAGGTTCGGCCACTTTTTGGCCGAAACCGAAACTACGGCCGAAACCATGATTTTTGGCCGAAACTGGCCGAAACCGTAACCGAAACCGAATATTCGGTCGGTTCCTAGTTGTAATATAATTTTAAAAGAAAACAATCAATTTTTTAAGACAATCGATGAAAAGAATATGATAAAATCACATTCGCTGGGCTATATTTTAGATGCCGTAGGGCGCCTATGCCGGTTTCGGGGGCGCCAAGGGCTCAATGCGCTTGGGGCGGGGGGGGCTCGAGCCCCCCCTGGTTACGCCACTGGCTGTGCGTTAATTTCACCAGATTTTTTTATATGGTGCCTTCCTTCATTGTCCACAATGAAAAGAATTTATAAAAAAAAATTTTAATTCTAAAACGACCTTGGGGTGAACCTTCAAAGTTAATTCCTCGCCATTTCTGATTAGAGAAAATTGTCTTCGCGATTTTACATTCTTTTACTATTAATAAATAAATTAAAAAATTTTTCCTAAAAAAATTCATAAAATTTACGAAATATTTACCATTTTCAAACAGGAATTATATCATTATCTTATTAAGGTCATTTGTTATGTATATAGAAATGATTTTTTAAATGATTCGCTCTGAAAACTTGATCATGATGAGGGAATTCATTTTTTTATCAATTATAAATACATTTACCTGAGGTATAAGAGAAACTTTTATTCTCATAAAAAATTCAATTTAAAACAAAAAATAAATTATGATTTTTTAAATCGTTCCTTGTAGATTATTTTTTTACTTTCTCTTACCCTATATATGAAATATATAGAGAGAAGTATTGCGATCATGTCAAAAATTCGATGTTGATGGATATACATGTTTTGAGGTCCCCTGAGTCCAAAAAAGTGGGTCCCGCAAATTGGCCGTGTGTGTGTGTGTGTGTGTATGTGTCTCTGCGTGTGGACATTTTTAATCATGAAGAAAATGAGCTACGAGGTTGAAATTTTATAATTAAGTTGGGCACCCATCTGAGGCGTGAAAATAAGCTTTTGAACAAAATTGGCCAAAAAGTACTAGTACTTTACTGATGTACTTTTTCAGTTTTTTTTTTTTTTTCGATTTTCTCAAAATTCGCTCCAACGATTTTAATTAAAATTCAAAAATCAATTATTATGCTCTTTAAAATGAGACATTTTGACGTTGATTTAATATTGGAGAAAATCCAGGATATACAATATTAAGATAATCAGGAAAAAACTATAATTCCTTATAAAGGCCTTAAATTGTATCCTTGACTCAGTTGACATTTCAAATTAAAGAATTCGAAATAATAATCTATATATATATAATTGTGGAGTGTCCGTCTGTCAGTTCAGTTTGAACAACTTCGAGTTGGAATTTCGCAATAAAGTTTTGCATTCTTATAGAGCAGTGCTCCCCAATCTTTTTATCAGATCGGTCAACGTTTGATAATTTTATCGCAGGCGGGGTGGGGGAAATGATTGTTTATATTTTAGATTGTTTTCCTCGTTCAGACCCCCCTCTGTCCCTAACCAATGGTTAATCCGCTCCTCACCTTTATAAGTAATTTATGAAAGAAAAACGCTAAATTTTCATCAAATTTTTTATTAGTTTTCATGGTAATATTTCCAAATATTTCGGAGACCTATCGGCACTCCTTCTTCAGTGAATTTCACCTCCTTCACCACGCATGTCCGTTACAATAAAAACTCTTGGAAGTGACCATCTTATACGTTCAGCAATTATTAATTATTTGATTTGTTTTAATTGTAAATCGAAATAATATTATTTTAACAAATAGCAATTTTTTTTTAGATAAGTGAAAAAGAGTTTAAATATCTTAATGATAAAGTATATTAATATTAATTGCCTGAATCAAGAACAACAATTCCGGGATGATTAGGAAAAGATTCGGTGGAGATGAAATCCCTGAAGTGAAGCGTGCCGAAAGTGGGTTGCCCAGCTGGTAATAATAATATCCATTGTTTGAAATAAAAATTTTGCTCAAATTTCTAGGTTAAATGCTTCTTTAATGTTAAACATTTCAAATAGAATTAAATATGTATTTTCTTTTTATTGATGATTCAATGAAGATGAATATTTTGAAACAGAAATACCACGTAATCAAATAAAATTTTTTATTAAAAAAAATCTTAATTGATGATTGCAGCAAATTTTCAATGCTGTTTATTTCGTAATCGCCAGCCTTTTAAGGGAGGAATTTAAATGAAAAAGCTTTCATTCCATTTTATCTCCATTTCTATTTAATATAATAAAATATTTTATGTTTTAAGTAAGAATCACCACCCAAACATTAAAATGGCTTAGTAGTACTTTCAATTTCGGTAACGTTTAAAATAATTCTTTTTAATAAAAAAAAAATCATTTAATGGAAACGTCTGAAACGAGGACAAGTAATAAATAATAAAGTTATATTTCATTTGTGTGTACCTGGGTTATTTTATGTCAACCTATTTAGAAAATTTATTAATAAAATCTAATAATTTATCTATACGTTTAGAGGTATGAAAAATAGAGGGAATTAAATATAGGATATGAATAATTTATCAAAGCATCTCTTTTAACTCAAAATCTGATAAGTTTCGGAGACGGAATATTAGGGTAATCCAAAAATGTTTTTCATGAGTTGACCGTTCTCGGAGCAACACCTTCGTCGAGCGCTGGTCACAGATAAGCAATTTCTCTGTTTATTATTTATTGACCCATCTTTCAATTTATAATTTTATTTTAATTTTTGTTTCTTTGCATAATTTGAGACTTTTTTTTCTTATTTCTCTATCTCCGCCGCTATAATGATAGCGGCGGAGGATCCTGGAGGGACGCCTTCTCCCGGAAGTCCCGTTAGACTTGAATATATTCTCGGTGAAAATGGCCAAGTAATCCAAGTTCCAATAGCTGCTAGCAGCTCCCATAATAGTGAATATGCTCCAACACAATCGTATAATTCTCCGAATAGTGATCAGTCGGTTCTTATGCCGAATCCCCCCTTCAATTATTAATAATACTAGTTCTGATAATAATTCTGTTCAACCTAATGACCATTCTAAAAACATTAAAATGAAAATTAAGTTAAATAAATATTCGCCGAGAGACCCCGGTCCATATCTTGTTTTTATACAACCTACGAACGATAATGTTAATCGGCTTCATCCCATGTCAGTGGGTAAACTAATTTTTAACAATCTTCCACAATATAGACGCGAGATAAATAATATTTATGCAGCTGGCCTTAAGAAGGTTAAAATTGAACTTTTATCCCATACTGCCGCTAATAGTTTGATCACTGAGAGATTTTTGATTGAAAAAAATTTAGAGGCTTATATACCACTGTCATTAACTACCAGAAGTGGCATAGTTAGAGATGTCCCAACTGATTTTACCATTGAAGAGCTCATGAGCGAGATATCTACTTCTCCTAGTATTCCTATTCTCGAAATAACTAGATTTAACAAAAGAGGGGACAAATCCACTCCAATTCCAGTAATCAAGATTACTTTCCAGTCTCAAATTATACCGGACTTTATAAAGTTTAATGGCGTGCGTGCTCGAGTACTCCACTTCGTTTCTCCTCCTATACAATGCAGCAAATGTTTGAGATTTGGACATAAAATGGATAATTGTCGCAGCAAGCCTAGGTGTGCGATCTGTTATAGAAATCATATTACTGAAGAATGTCTGGAAGAATCCCAACCATGGTGTCTGTACTGTCAGGAAGCTCACCTGTGTACTGATCGTTCCAGGTGTCAAGAATTTGTGAGACAAAAAGATATCAAAGGGATAATGGTTCGGGAGAATATTTCCTACAAAGAGGCTTCGGCCAAGTACTATGAGAGGCCCTATTCGAAAGCTCTGTCTTTCAACCCTAACTTTGACAATACCTCATTATTCCCTCCTTTGGCACCAGAATTTCCATACGGTGAAAACTTTCCTCATAAGAGAAAAGGCGACTCGCTGGATCGTCCGGAGAGCCAGCAACAGATTAGAAAACATTCTATAATTCAAGTCCCTAAAAGATATAAGCCAAACAATCCAGCTCCTGTATCGCACTATCCTCCTCCACCACCTCAGGTCCATCTTAACCCAAGCCCCCTGCCCTTTAACTCCTACGTTGACAGAGATTCCCCATTTTCTAAGAAGATTGACAATAATACTACTCTTGCTGAGCTGTCTGAAACAGTTACAGATATAGTTTTTAACATAGTATCCGATTCGAGGAATTATGAGATTCTCTCGAGAGATGACCTTCTAAAAAATGTATCAACTAGGATATCCCTCCTTGGGAGCGCTAATGCCTCTGGTGTTGGCAAGGCTCTCTGTTGAGGGTATTCTCCTGGTTTCTACATTTTTTAAATATATATTATCTGCTTCTAGCCTCCGTGGTATAACGTCTATCGTAAGTTTTGCTGCGAACTGTCCCTTTCAAGTACCCATCTCGTTTTATCTTTTTAAATACGTTTCATGGCTGTTAAAGTCCCGTTTGACTCATTCCCTGTGAAATTCCTCCAGTGGAATAGTCGATCCGCAGCTTCAAACCTAAGTATGCTGAATCAAGTTTTGGAAAGCTCTCAAGTTGCTGTTGCCGCCATATCTGAAACATGGTTTCATCCTCAGAGAATGTATAACGTTCCCAATTACCACATTTTGAGAAAAGATAGGCAAGATGGAAGGGGCGGTGCTGCCTTACTTATCAAGAAAACACTTAGGTACAAAAAAATCAATGTCAGATCTTCTCCCGGATGTGACTTCGTGCGCTGCTCAGGTGGCCTTCGGAGCGATGGTTATTACGGTGGTTTCGGTGTATAATCCTCCAAATAATGAAATAAGCTCTAATTTTTTGGGTGATGTATTAGCAGTGTCCAACAGTAATGTGATAATATGTGGCGATTTTAATGCACACCACATGAGTTGGGGAAATCCCTATAACGATCGCTTGGGGTCTTCCCTTCTTGATCTAATTGAGGATTTCAACCTTGTACTGCTGAACGATTGTAGCCCAACTAGGATAAATTATCCATCCCAGAGGCCCACTGCAGTTGACCTAACTCTAGTTACTCCAGATATAGCTCCATTAATTTCGTGGAAGGTCTCTGAAGATAGCTTAGGAGTGATCACTTGGCAATCATCTTTTCTATTAATGACTTTGTAAAGGAATCTGCCTATATCAATAACAGAAAGTGGAACGTTCGAAAAGCCAATTGGGAACTGTATTTTAGCCATATGGAACTGGAACTTGGTAATCTTGAGCCAGATGGTATTTCTTACGGAAAATTTATTGACGCAATTAATCGATCTGCATCAGTATCAATTCCCTCGTGCCCTCAGTTCTCGAAACATCACCGAGCGCCCAACCCATGGTGGACTGAGGAGTGCACAAGAATTACAGTAGAAAGGAAGAAAGCGCTTAAAAACTATCTTAGAATTTCTACTTACGATAATTTTATCTTATATCAGAAGGCCAATGCTAGAGCGAAAAGATTCCTCAAGTTTACAAAGAAGGCTAGTTGGGTTAAAGTTTGTACTGGCATGAACAGAAATGTTCCCCTATCACGCATATGGGAGGTGGTGAGAAAATTCAATAACTCTGGCAGTATCACAAGTGCTACGTCAGATAACATGTCAGAGTGGATAAGTGATTTCATTGACATTATTTCTCCCCCAATGGTAGCCCCTGAATTGATTGTTCCAGTCTCCCCGTCTCAGAATAAACACCAACTTCTTGACCCTATTACGGAAGATGAGCTAGATATTGCTATAAAGAAAGGGTCTAATACAGCGCCGGGAAGAGACAACATACATTACTTGATGATATCCAATCTTCCTAGATGCGGATTTCTTTATCTATTGAGCTTCTTCAACGAAATTTTAAAAAGTGGTGTCATACCAGGGGAATGGTCAGAGGTTATTGTCATCCCTGTCCTGAAAAGAAACAAGCCTCCTTGCGAGGCTCGGTCGTATCGTCCTATATCCCTTCTATCTTGTGTTTCCAAGACCTTTGAAAGAGTTTTGAAGAACCGTCTTGTAGTGTGGTTTGAGAAAGAGAAGATAATTCCTAAATATCAGTTCGGTTTTCGCCGTAACTGTAGTACCATGGACAACCTAGCTATTATTACATCAGATATTTACAGATCGTTTGTCTCGAAGGAAAAGACATTTGCTTTTATGGCGGACATAGCTAGTGCGTACGACAACGTGGACATTCCTCTCCTCCTGAAAATCCTGATCAATATGGGTCTCCCCTATAGCATAGTCAAAATTATCGGATCTTATTTTTTCGAACGCACGGTTTACACTAGATTTCAGGGTGACTTATTAGGACCTAGAAGAGTTTCAAGGGGCTTGTGCCAAGGGGCTATTTTGGCCCCACTTCTTTACTCCATTTACACTTCGGACCTTGTCTCACGTGTTGCTACTCCTGATATCCGAATTCTTATGTTTGCAGATGATATCTGTATGTACACTCAAGCTAAATCTACTGTCGACGGACTTGACAAGATCAAGGCAGCAATATTTGATCTTATTGACTGGCTTGGCTCCAAAAGATTAGAACTGTCTCCTCCGAAATCAACAATTACCATCTTCTCCAGAGAACACAGGGGTCCAACTCAGGGCAATCTAACAGTCGGGGGGATGAGTTTCCCGATCCGTGATCAAGTAAACTTTTTAGGGGTTACTCTTGATAGAAAACTCAATTGGGTGGCTCATATTAGTAACATTTTGATCAAATGTGAGAAAAGGTTGAACGTTCTAAGATCATTGACAAGGACATGGTGGGGCGCTGACCCTAAAATTCTCAAAGTTTTATACAATGCCATTTTACGGTCTCAGTTGGATTATGCGTGTTTCATATTTGGAGGAGTCAGTAAAACCCTCCTCCAAAAGATCACTAGCATTCAGTTTAAAGGACTTAGGATAATACTTGGAGTAATGAGATCGACTCCAACGAATGCGATGCAGGTAGAGTGTAACGAAATGCCTTTTGGTGTATTAGGACACAACTCTTGGCCTCCAGATTTATTTTGAAGAGGGCATATATCCGGTGCCATCCAGTTATTGAGAGTCTGTGTAATCTCAGAAACTCCTGGGTGAGAGTTAGCTTTAGAAGAATCTCACTACCTCTTATAGAGGCATTTGATACGATTAGCCCGTTCATGTATCTTTTGAAACCTTTGGATGCTCTCCCAATTTATTGTGAGACTTTTGATATACCTACCCTTGGAGTTGAAGTTGATATGACGTTGAACATCCCGAAATGTCTTTGGAATAATCCTGCTGCGACAGAAACTATATTCAAAGCTCATGTTGATGATATTAACCCAGGTAGTTATTTAATATTCACTGGATGGGTCCAAACACTCGAGAAAAGATCCTGTTGGTGCTGCTTACTTCGATCCACAAGCAAGGGTTTCTGCAAAGTTCAAGCTTCCAAGGGAATCCAGCATTTTTACAGCAGAGTGCACAGCAATTCTAGAAGCTCTTAAATACTGTTTGCACGTGAACCACACTTCCTTTTCTGTTCTTACGGATTCCAGGAGCGTTATCCATAAGCTTCAGAACAGCAACTTGTTTGACCAGCAAACTAATATTCTGGAGATAAAGCAGGAAATCTTGAGGGCTCGTTTGATGAACAAATCAATTAAATTTATCTGGGTTAGAAGTCACGTAGGAATTTCTGGTAAAGAAGCAGCCGATGTTGCTGCCAATGGCTAAACATTTTTCCTTCGTAGAGTATACCCACATATCTATGTCACGCTCCGACGCAGATTTGGCTGCTGTTGTGATGAAGATACTTAAAGTGGCAGGAATTTTGGAATTCTTCCTCCAGAGAGGAGAGGGAGGAATTATTATTTAATAA
>JAKCPI010020830.1:0-11662 GCA_023213315.1 Euborellia annulipes
TTATAGGTTTAAATGGCCTTCGACACAATAAGGTCGTTTTGGCCAGCCACATACTGGTTTAATTTAACACAAGAGTAATCACTCAGATTCTAACATTGTTCGCTGATAAAAATCTATAGATGTTTTGTAGCATAGCACTATCGGCCCCATATAAAATTGAGTTTAGACTCCTTGGTCTTGTTACGTCCCTTTGGTCCAAATATCTATCGAAGTCTGTCCTTTCGAGCAGAGAGCATGATAATACCAGGTGGTTTAAGTCGCAGGTGACGGCTGGATCGCAATTGCATACGTCGTCCTCGACGACTCCAATTCTCCTCAAATGAGCAGGAAAACAGCCATGCCCGAGTCTCAACCGAGTTATAGTAGAATAAAATGCTCTACTGGCCTTTATATTGTTGAACCATGACTGTGAGCCTGCCGCAGGGTTTATTAAATAATAATTCCTCCCTCTCTCTCTGGAGGAAGAATTCCAAAATTCCTGCCATTTGTTAATAAATATATTTCTCACAACAGCAGCCAAATCGTCGGGCGTGACATGAATGTGGGTATACTCTGAAGAAGATATTGCTTCATTGGCAGCAACATCGGCTGCTTCATTACCAGAAATTCCTACGTGACTTCTAACCCAGATAAATTTAATTGATTTGTTCATCAAACGAGCCCTCAAGATTTCCTGCTTTATCTCCAGAATATTAGTTTGCTGGTCAAACAAGTTGCTGTTCTGAAGCTTATGGATAACGCTCCTGGAATCCGTAAGAACAGAAAAGGAAGTGTGGTTCACGTGCAAACAGTATTTAAGAGCTTCTAGAATTGCTGTGCACTCTGCTGTAAAAATGCTGGATTCCCTTGGAAGCTTGAACTTTGCAGAAACCCTTGCTTGAGGATCGAAGTAAGCAGCACCAACAGGATCTTTTCTCGAGTGTTTGGACCCATCAGTGAATATTAAATAACTACCTGGGTTAATATCATCAACATGAGCTTTGAATATAGTTTCTGTCGCAGCAGGATTATTCCAAAGACATTTCGGGATGTTTAACGTCATATCAACTTCAACTCCAAAGGTAGGTATATCAAAAGTCTCGCAATAAATTGGGAGAGCATCCAAAGGTTTCAAAAGATACATGAACGGGCTAATCGTATCAAATGCCTCTATAAGAGGTAGTGAGATTCTTCTAAAGCTAACTCTCACCCAGGAGTTTCTGAGATTACACAGACTCTCAATAACTGGATGGCACCGGATATATGCCCTCTTCAAAATAAATCTGGAGGCCAAGAGTTGTGTCCTAATACACCAAGGCATTTCGTTACACTCTACCTGCATCGCATTCGTTGGAGTCGATCTCATTACTCCAAGTATTATCCTAAGTCCTTTAAACTGAATGCTATTGATCTTTTGGAGGAGGGTTTTACTGACTCCTCCAAATATGAAACACGCATAATCCAACTGAGACCGTAAAATGGCATTGTATAAAACTTTGAGAATTTTAGGGTCAGCGCCCCACCATGTCCTTGTCAATGATCTTAGAACGTTCAACCTTTTCTCACATTTGATCAAAATGTTATTAATATGAGCCACCCAATTGAGTTTTCTATCAAGAGTAACCCCTAAAAAGTTTACTTGATCACGGATCGGGAAACTCATCCCCCCGACTGTTAGATTGCCCTGAGTTGGACCCCTGTGTTCTCTGGAGAAGATGGTAATTGTTGATTTCGGAGGAGACAGTTCTAATCTTTTGGAGCCAAGCCAGTCAATAAGATCAAATATTGCTGCCTTGATCTTGTCAAGTCCGTCGACAGTAGATTTAGCTTGAGTGTACATACAGATATCATCTGCAAACATAAGAATTCGGATATCAGGAGTAGCAACACGTGAGACAAGGTCCGAAGTGTAAATGGAGTAAAGAAGTGGGGCCAAAATAGCCCCTTGGCACAAGCCCCTTGAAACTCTTCTAGGTCCTAATAAGTCACCCTGAAATCTAGTGTAAACCGTGCGTTCGAAAAAATAAGATCCGATAATTTTGACTATGCTATAGGGGAGACCCATATTGATCAGGATTTTCAGGAGGAGAGGAATGTCCACGTTGTCGTACGCACTAGCTATGTCCGCCATAAAAGCAAATGTCTTTTCCTTCGAGATAAACGATCTGTAAATATCTGATGTAATAATAGCTAGGTTGTCCATGGTACTACAGTTACGGCGAAAACCGAATTGATATTTAGGAATTATCTTCTCTTTCTCAAACCACACTACAAGACGGTTCTTCAAAACTCTTTCAAAGGTCTTGGAAACACAAGATAGAAGGGATATAGGACGATACGACCGAGCCTCGCAAGGAGGCTTGTTTCTTTTCAGGACAGGGATGACAATAACCTCTGACCATTCCCCTGGTATGACACCACTTTTTAAAATTTCGTTGAAGAAGCTCAATAGATAAAGAAATCCGCACCTAGGAAGATTGGATATCATCAAGTAATGTATGTTGTCTCTTCCCGGCGCTGTATTAGACCCTTTCTTTATAGCAATATCTAGCTCATCTTCCGTAATAGGGTCAAGAAGTTGGTGTTTATTCTGAGACGGGGAGACTGGAACAATCAATTCAGGGGCTACCATTGGGGGAGAAATAATGTCAATGAAATCACTTATCCACTCTGACATGTTATCTGACGTAGCACTTGCGATACTGCCAGAGTTATTGAATTTTCTCACCACTTCCCATATGCGTGATAGGGGAACATTTCTGTTCATGCCAGTACAAACTTTAACCCAACTAGCCTTCTTTGTAAACTTGAGGAATCTTTTCGCTCTAGCATTGGCCTTCTGATATAAGATAAAATTATCGTAAGTAGAAATTCTAAGATAGTTTTTAAGCGCTTTCTTCCTTTCTACTGTAATTCTTGTGCACTCCTCAGTCCACCATGGGTTGGGCGCTCGGTGATGTTTCGAGAACTGAGGGCACGAGGGAATTGATACTGATGCAGATCGATTAATTGCGTCAATAAATTTTCCGTAAGAAATACCATCTGGCTCAAGATTACCAAGTTCCAGTTCCATATGGCTAAAATACAGTTCCCAATTGGCTTTTCGAACGTTCCACTTTCTGTTATTGATATAGGCAGATTCCTTTACAAAGTCATTAATAGAAAAGATGATTGCCAAGTGATCACTCCCTAAGCTATCTTCAGAGACCTTCCACGAAATTAATGGAGCTATATCTGGAGTAACTAGAGTTAGGTCAACTGCAGTGGGCCTCTGGGATGGATAATTTATCCTAGTTGGGCTACAATCGTTCAGCAGTACAAGGTTGAAATCCTCAATTAGATCAAGAAGGGAAGACCCCAAGCGATCGTTATAGGGATTTCCCCAACTCATGTGGTGTGCATTAAAATCGCCACATATTATCACATTACTGTTGGACACTGCTAATACATCACCCAAAAAATTAGAGCTTATTTCATTATTTGGAGGATTATACACCGAAACCACCGTAATAACCATCGCTCCGAAGGCCACCTGAGCAGCGCACAAGTCACATCCGGGAGAAGATCTGACATTGATTTTTTTGTACCTAAGTGTTTTCTTGATAAGTAAGGCAGCACCGCCCCTTCCATCTTGCCTATCTTTTCTCAAAATGTGGTAATTGGGAACGTTATACATTCTCTGAGGATGAAACCATGTTTCAGATATGGCGGCAACAGCAACTTGAGAGCTTTCCAAAACTTGATTCAGCATACTTAGGTTTGAAGCTGCGGATCGACTATTCCACTGGAGGAATTTCACAGGGAATGAGTCAAACGGGACTTTAACAGCCATGAAACGTATTTAAAAAGATAAAACGAGATGGGTACTTAAAAAGGGACAGTTCGCAGCAAAACTTACGATAGACGTTATACCACGGAGGCTAGAAGCAGATAATATATATTTAAAAAATGTAGAAACCAGGAGAATACCCTCAACAGAGAGCCTTGCCAACACCAGAGGCATTAGCGCTCCCAAGGAGGGATATCCTAGTTGATACATTTTTTAGAAGGTCATCTCTCGAGAGAATCTCATAATTCCTCGAATCGGATACTATGTTAAAAACTATATCTGTAACTGTTTCAGACAGCTCAGCAAGAGTAGTATTATTGTCAATCTTCTTAGAAAATGGGGAATCTCTGTCAACGTAGGAGTTAAAGGGCAGGGGGCTTGGGTTAAGATGGACCTGAGGTGGTGGAGGAGGATAGTGCGATACAGGAGCTGGATTGTTTGGCTTATATCTTTTAGGGACTTGAATTATAGAATGTTTTCTAATCTGTTGCTGGCTCTCCGGACGATCCAGCGAGTCGCCTTTTCTCTTATGAGGAAAGTTTTCACCGTATGGAAATTCTGGTGCCAAAGGAGGGAATAATGAGGTATTGTCAAAGTTAGGGTTGAAAGACAGAGCTTTAGAATAGGGCCTCTCATAGTACTTGGCCGAAGCCTCTTTGTAGGAAATATTCTCCCGAACCATTATCCCTTTGATATCTTTTTGTCTCACAAATTCTTGACACCTGGAACGATCAGTACACAGGTGAGCTTCCTGACAGTACAGACACCATGGTTGGGATTCTTCCAGACATTCTTCAGTAATATGATTTCTATAACAGATCGCACACCTAGGCTTGCTGCGACAATTATCCATTTTATGTCCAAATCTCAAACATTTGCTGCATTGTATAGGAGGAGAAACGAAGTGGAGTACTCGAGCACGCACGCCATTAAACTTTATAAAGTCCGGTATAATTTGAGACTGGAAAGTAATCTTGATTACTGGAATTGGAGTGGATTTGTCCCCTCTTTTGTTAAATCTAGTTATTTCGAGAATAGGAATACTAGGAGAAGTAGATATCTCGCTCATGAGCTCTTCAATGGTAAAATCAGTTGGGACATCTCTAACTATGCCACTTCTGGTAGTTAATGACAGTGGGATATAAGCCTCTAAATTTTTTTCAATCAAAAATCTCTCAGTGATCAAACTATTAGCGGCAGTATGGGATAAAAGTTCAATTTTAACCTTCTTAAGGCCAGCTGCATAAATATTATTTATCTCGCGTCTATATTGTGGAAGATTGTTAAAAATTAGTTTACCCACTGACATGGGATGAAGCCGATTAACATTATCGTTTGTAGGTTGTATAAAAACAAGATATGGACCGGGGTCTCTCGGCGAATATTTATTTAACTTAATTTTCATTTTAATGTTTTTAGAATGGTCATTAGGTTGAACAGAATTATTATCAGAACTAGTATTATTAATAATTGAAGGGGGATTCGGCATAAGAACCGACTGATCACTATTCGGAGAATTATATGATTGTGTTGGAGCATTTTCACTATTATGGGAGCTGCTAGCAGCTATTGGAACTTGGATTACTTGGCCATTTTCACCGAGAATATATTCAAGTCTAACGGGACTTTCGGGAGAAGGCGTCCCTCCAGGATCCTCCGCCGCTATCATTATAGCGGCGGAGATAGAGAAATAAGAAAAAAAAAAGTCTCAAATTATGCAAAGAAACAAAAATTAAAATAAAATTATAAATTGAAAGATGGGTCAATAAATAATAAACAGAGAAATTGCTTATCTGTGACCAGCGCTCGACGAAGGTGTTGCTCCGAGAACGGTCAACTCATAACTGATCAAGCACTATATATTATGGGTTTATTTAATGCATATTTTAAGTGCATATTTGCTTTTAAAATGCATATTTTTAATGCATATTTCGGCCCTTTTAAATGCATATTTTGAGGGTTTTTTACTTTCTCGTATAGAGAAAGTTATGTAATCGTAAAAATATTCGACTTCGAGATTTTGATGTTTCTCCACGTTTTAGACCTCCCTGAGTCCAAAAAAAACATTTTTGGCATTATGTCTCTGTGTGTGTGTGTGTGTGTGTGTGTGTGTGTGTGTGTGTGGGTGTGTGTGTGTGTGTGTGTGTGTGTAAACACGATTGCTTAAAAACCAAAGCAGCTAGATCGATGAAATTTGGTATATGCTCCTTACACTAAAATTGTAGATTTCTATCAACTTTTGGAGTAAATACGTCACTTGAAAGTAGTACTTTACTTAAAAAGTTTTTTCAAAAATTTTGAAATTTTCAATTTTTTTGTTATATTATGATAAAATACTCTATTTTAAAAAGTTTTTATTCTTTGACATTTTTTCGAAAACTGAATAGTTTTTGAAATAATCAAAGAAGAAATAGAAAATTTTCGTTAATTTTGATAAAAAATCAAAACAAAATCATACAGGTGTCATTAAAAAAAGGGTAAATATAAACAAATGAATTTGTGAAACAAATGAATTTGTTTCGGTTTCAGCCAAAACTAAAATTGAAATTCGGTTTCAATTTCGGCTGAAAATTACCCCTTATTTTGCTGTAATATTCCGAAGAAGTGGCTTTTCAACATTCCGGATTAGCCGGTATGCTGAAGTATCGAAGTCTGGATTAGCAAGACTCTACTGTATTAAATTTCTTTTAAAAATAAACTTTGCAAAAGTTATATATTAAATAAATTGGAGTTGTTTTGCCTAAGCTATCAAGCACTATAGGTTGGTTTGGTTTATAGGTTTAAATGGCCTTCGACACAATAAGGTCGTTTTGGCCAGCCACATACTGGTTTAATTTAACACAAGAGTAATCACTCAGATTCTAACATTGTTCGCTGATAAAAATCTATAGATGTTTTGTAGCATAGCACTATCGGCCCCATATAAAATTGAGTTTAGACTCCTTGGTCTTGTTACGTCCCTTTGGTCCAAATATCTATCGAAGTCTGTCCTTTCGAGCAGAGAGCATGATAATACCAGGTGGTTTAAGTCGCAGGTGACGGCTGGATCGCAATTGCATACGTCGTCCTCGACGACTCCAATTCTCCTCAAATGAGCAGGAAAACAGCCATGCCCGAGTCTCAACCGAGTTATAGTAGAATAAAATGCTCTACTGGCCTTTATATTGTTGAACCATGACTGTGAGCCTGCCGCAGGGTTTATTAAATAATAATTCCTCCCTCTCTCTCTGGAGGAAGAATTCCATAATTCCTGCCATTTGTTAATAAATATATTTCTCACAACAGCAGCCAAATCGTCGGGCGTGACATGAATGTGGGTATACTCTGAAGAAGATATTGCTTCATTGGCAGCAACATCGGCTGCTTCATTACCAGAAATTCCTACGTGACTTCTAACCCAGATAAATTTAATTGATTTGTTCATCAAACGAGCCCTCAAGATTTCCTGCTTTATTTCCAGAATATTAGTTTGCTGGTCAAACAAGTTGCTGTTCTGAAGCTTATGGATAACGCTCCTGGAATCCGTAAGAACAGAAAAGGAAGTGTGGTTCACGTGCAAACAGTATTTAAGAGCTTCTAGAATTGCTGTGCACTCTGCTGTAAAAATGCTGGATTCCCTTGGAAGCTTGAACTTTGCAGAAACCCTTGCTTGAGGATCGAAGTAAGCAGCACCAACAGGATCTTTTCTCGAGTGTTTGGACCCATCAGTGAATATTAAATAACTACCTGGGTTAATGTCATCAACATGAGCTTTGAATATAGTTTCTGTCGCAGCAGGATTATTCCAAAGACATTTCGGGATGTTTAACGTCATATCAACTTCAACTCCAAAGGTAGGTATATCAAAAGTCTCGCAATAAATTGGGAGAGCATCCAAAGGTTTCAAAAGATACATGAACGGGCTAATCGTATCAAATGCCTCTATAAGAGGTAGTGAGATTCTTCTAAAGCTAACTCTCACCCAGGAGTTTCTGAGATTACACAGACTCTCAATAACTGGATGGCACCGGATATATGCCCTCTTCAAAATAAATCTGGAGGCCAAGAGTTGTGTCCTAATACACCAAGGCATATCGTTACACTCTACCTGCATCGCATTCGTTGGAGTCGATCTCATTACTCCAAGTATTATCCTAAGTCCTTTAAACTGAATGCTATTGATCTTTTGGAGGAGGGTTTTACTGACTCCTCCAAATATGAAACACGCATAATCCAACTGAGACCGTAAAATGGCATTGTATAAAACTTTGAGAATTTTAGGGTCAGCGCCCCACCATGTCCTTGTCAATGATCTTAGAACGTTCAACCTTTTCTCACATTTGATCAAAATGTTATTAATATGAGCCACCCAATTGAGTTTTCTATCAAGAGTAACCCCTAAAAAGTTTACTTGATCACGGATCGGGAAACTCATCCCCCCGACTGTTAGATTGCCCTGAGTTGGACCCCTGTGTCCTCTGGAGAAGATGGTAATTGTTGATTTCGGAGGAGACAGTTCTAATCTTTTGGAGCCAAGCCAGTCAATAAGATCAAATATTGCTGCCTTGATCTTGTCAAGTCCGTCGACAGTAGATTTAGCTTGAGTGTACATACAGATATCATCTGCAAACATAAGAATTCGGATATCAGGAGTAGCAACACGTGAGACAAGGTCCGAAGTGTAAATGGAGTAAAGAAGTGGGGCCAAAATAGCCCCTTGGCACAAGCCCCTTGAAACTCTTCTAGGTCCTAATAAGTCACCCTGAAATCTAGTGTAAACCGTGCGTTCGAAAAAATAAGATCCGATAATTTTGACTATGCTATAGGGGAGACCCATATTGATCAGGATTTTCAGGAGGAGAGGAATGTCCACGTTGTCGTACGCACTAGCTATGTCCGCCATAAAAGCAAATGTCTTTTCCTTCGAGATAAACGATCTGTAAATATCTGATGTAATAATAGCTAGGTTGTCCATGGTACTACAGTTACGGCGAAAACCGAATTGATATTTAGGAATTATCTTCTCTTTCTCAAACCACACTACAAGACGGTTCTTCAAAACTCTTTCAAAGGTCTTGGAAACACAAGATAGAAGGGATATAGGACGATACGACCGAGCCTCGCAAGGAGGCTTGTTTCTTTTCAGGACAGGGATGACAATAACCTCTGACCATTCCCCTGGTATGACACCACTTTTTAAAATTTCGTTGAAGAAGCTCAATAGATAAAGAAATCCGCACCTAGGAAGATTGGATATCATCAAGTAATGTATGTTGTCTCTTCCCGGCGCTGTATTAGACCCTTTCTTTATAGCAATATCTAGCTCATCTTCCGTAATAGGGTCAAGAAGTTGGTGTTTATTCTGAGACGGGGAGACTGGAACAATCAATTCAGGGGCTACCATTGGGGGAGAAATAATGTCAATGAAATCACTTATCCACTCTGACATGTTATCTGACGTAGCACTTGCGATACTGCCAGAGTTATTGAATTTTCTCACCACTTCCCATATGCGTGATAGGGGAACATTTCTGTTCATGCCAGTACAAACTTTAACCCAACTAGCCTTCTTTGTAAACTTGAGGAATCTTTTCGCTCTAGCATTGGCCTTCTGATATAAGATAAAATTATCGTAAGTAGAAATTCTAAGATAGTTTTTAAGCGCTTTCTTCCTTTCTACTGTAATTCTTGTGCACTCCTCAGTCCACCATGGGTTGGGCGCTCGGTGATGTTTCGAGAACTGAGGGCACGAGGGAATTGATACTGATGCAGATCGATTAATTGCGTCAATAAATTTTCCGTAAGAAATACCATCTGGCTCAAGATTACCAAGTTCCAGTTCCATATGGCTAAAATACAGTTCCCAATTGGCTTTTCGAACGTTCCACTTTCTGTTATTGATATAGGCAGATTCCTTTACAAAGTCATTAATAGAAAAGATGATTGCCAAGTGATCACTCCCTAAGCTATCTTCAGAGACCTTCCACGAAATTAATGGAGCTATATCTGGAGTAACTAGAGTTAGGTCAACTGCAGTGGGCCTCTGGGATGGATAATTTATCCTAGTTGGGCTACAATCGTTCAGCAGTACAAGGTTGAAATCCTCAATTAGATCAAGAAGGGAAGACCCCAAGCGATCGTTATAGGGATTTCCCCAACTCATGTGGTGTGCATTAAAATCGCCACATATTATCACATTACTGTTGGACACTGCTAATACATCACCCAAAAAATTAGAGCTTATTTCATTATTTGGAGGATTATACACCGAAACCACCGTAATAACCATCGCTCCGAAGGCCACCTGAGCAGCGCACAAGTCACATCCGGGAGAAGATCTGACATTGATTTTTTTGTACCTAAGTGTTTTCTTGATAAGTAAGGCAGCACCGCCCCTTCCATCTTGCCTATCTTTTTCTCAAAATGTGGTAATTGGGAACGTTATACATTCTCTGAGGATGAAACCATGTTTCAGATATGGCGGCAACAGCAACTTGAGAGCTTTCCAAAACTTGATTCAGCATACTTAGGTTTGAAGCTGCGGATCGACTATTCCACTGGAGGAATTTCACAGGGAATGAGTCAAACGGGACTTTAACAGCCATGAAACGTATTTAAAAAGATAAAACGAGATGGGTACTTAAAAAGGGACAGTTCGCAGCAAAACTTACGATAGACGTTATACCACGGAGGCTAGAAGCAGATAATATATATTTAAAAAATGTAGAAACCAGGAGAATACCCTCAACAGAGAGCCTTGCCAACACCAGAGGCATTAGCGCTCCCAAGGAGGGATATCCTAGTTGATACATTTTTTAGAAGGTCATCTCTCGAGAGAATCTCATAATTCCTCGAATCGGATACTATGTTAAAAACTATATCTGTAACTGTTTCAGACAGCTCAGCAAGAGTAGTATTATTGTCAATCTTCTTAGAAAATGGGGAATCTCTGTCAACGTAGGAGTTAAAGGGCAGGGGGCTTGGGTTAAGATGGACCTGAGGTGGTGGAGGAGGATAGTGCGATACAGGAGCTGGATTGTTTGGCTTATATCTTTTAGGGACTTGAATTATAGAATGTTTTCTAATCTGTTGCTGGCTCTCCGGACGATCCAGCGAGTCGCCTTTTTCTCTTATGAGGAAAGTTTTCACCGTATGGAAATTCTGGTGCCAAAGGAGGGAATAATGAGGTATTGTCAAAGTTAGGGTTGAAAGACAGAGCTTTAGAATAGGGCCTCTCATAGTACTTGGCCGAAGCCTCTTTGTAGGAAATATTCTCCCGAACCATTATCCCTTTGATATCTTTTTGTCTCACAAATTCTTGACACCTGGAACGATCAGTACACAGGTGAGCTTCCTGACAGTACAGACACCATGGTTGGGATTCTTCCAGACATTCTTCAGTAATATGATTTCTATAACAGATCGCACACCTAGGCTTGCTGCGACAATTATCCATTTTATGTCCAAATCTCAAACATTTGCTGCATTGTATAGGAGGAGAAACGAAGTGGAGTACTCGAGCACGCACGCCATTAAACTTTATAAAGTCCGGTATAATTTGAGACTGGAAAGTAATCTTGATTACTGGAATTGGAGTGGATTTGTCCCCTCTTTTTGTTAAATCTAGTTATTTCGAGAATAGGAATACTAGGAGAAGTAGATATCTCGCTCATGAGCTCTTCAATGGTAAAATCAGTTGGGACATCTCTAACTATGCCACTTCTGGTAGTTAATGACAGTGGGATATAAGCCTCTAAATTTTTTCAATCAAAAATCTCTCAGTGATCAAACTATTAGCGGCAATGGGATAAAAGTTCAATTTTAACCTTCTTAAGGCCAGCTGCATAAAGTATTATTTATCTCGCGTCTATATTG